>PVKB01002313.1:0-297336 GCA_004027205.1 Ctenodactylus gundi
ATAGCAATCCTCTGTCAAGAAAGAAAGAGAAACTGGGCATGGTGTGATGGTGCCTGTGGTCCAGCACTCAGGAGGCTGAAGCAGAATCGCTCTGAGATGGAGGTCAGTCTGGGTTACCTAGTGAGTCCATGACCAGCCTAGACTGCACAGTGAGGCCGTGTCTCTAAATAAGTAGATAAACGATGATTTTTAGAAATGGATTATCACACTGGTTACATCTAACCTAATAAAATTGCAATTTAATCACATGTACAGATTGAGAAAGCATTCACAAAAGGATTGCCTGCTGGTAGGGTTAGGGTGAGGGTTAGGACTGGCAGGGAAATGTGGGGGTACTGAAGTCAGGCGGGACATTTGAATTCCAGCTCTGGCATCTAGAATTAGCTATGTGCTTGGCAGAAGCATTACTCATGAGTCGGGTTTCATGACCAGATCTACCGTATTGGAGGGCTCGGGTAGAGCACAGGCTACAGGGTAAATGCTCAGCACGCTCAGGCCCTGGATTCGATCCCCAGCGCTGAGGGGTTACTTCAGTGTAAAGATTAAACGCAGTAACTCAGGTACACTAGTTGTCTTCTATGAGACAGGGTCTTGCTGCGTTGCCCAGGTTGACTTCAACCTCTCAATCCCTCAGCCTCAGCCTCCCAGCCAGCCAGGAAATAACAACAACTCGTGCACCATGCGATGCCTGGCATGCAGTAAGCGCTCCGTACACCGTAGCAGTGCCAAGTCCATTGTTCTGAAATGGAAAGGAGTGTGCAAATCCAAGGGTTAGTGGGAGAGTGACAGTGGGATTAAGGTGTGTGGGTGGTGAGCAGCACCTGGTGCCTGGTGATTGCTCACGGGCTGCCACACTGGCTTCTCCACACTCAGAGGAAATGTCTCACAGGGTCACCCACCTCCAAGATGTTTTCTGTTCACTTTGTAACTTCTGATGACTTCCCTCTCCCAGGTGCCCTGATTGCCAGAACAAGAGTCTTAGATAGAAGGATCGAGAGCTGGGACTGGAGGAATGGCACGGCCCTGAGTTCAGTTCCCCAGCACCACACAGCTGGGCATAATGGTGCATGCCTATAATCCTAGCACTCAGGAGGCTGAGGCAGGAGGATTGCCATGAGTCCAAGACAGCTTGGGTTGGAGTGAGCTCAGGACTAACCTGAGTTACAGAGCAAAACCTTGTCCGAGGAAGAAGAGAATAGAAGGAGAAAGGCGTTGTGTCCATCACTCACATCTCACAGATGGCTATTCAGGGATTCGTGTCCACTGTACCTTCAGTCCATCTTTACCCTCCCCCCCCCCCCCCCGATTTACACCTTTTATTTTGTCTTCCCTATTCCTACGACCAACTGCATGGTTCTGATTGTCTGACGTGGATGCATACAGTCCTGCCTGTTCCTCCTCCCTCATATGAAATCGAGTTATGCAGATCCTTAGGCCCTTTTTTGGGGAGGGGGGCGGAGTCTGGGTCTCACTGTAGTCATTGTTGGCCTCGAACTCACGGCAATCCTCCTGCCTTAACCTCCTGAGTTGGGATTATAAGTGTAAGTGACTACACCCAGCTAATTTTTTTTGTGGTACTAGACCCCAGCCTACCAGGCGAGTGCCTACCAGGCGAGTGCTCTATCAACCGAGCTTTGTCCCCAGCCCAAGTCATGCAGATCTTGTCTCCAAGCGGAAGTATTGCCTGCTTACAAAAAATAAATTAAAAGGGGCTTGCATAATCATGGACTTGAGCATCTTTGCCTTAGCGAAACATTTCTCATCAAAGGCAGACATGTGCGTTTTGGTGGCACCTGCCGACAAGAACAAGGGATGCGAAACCTGTGCACACATCACAAGGACTATGACTTATGTGCTCTTCCCAGCGTTGTCAACGTTTGCAAGGACACATTTTAATTTATATGACATATAGTACAACACGTTCTTTTAAAAAGTAAAGCTGAGCCTGCTGGCACAGGCCTGTAATCCCAACACTCTGAGAAGCAGAGGAAGGAGGAACTCAAGTAGGAACCCAGCCTGGGCAAGTTAGCAACTTAGTAAGAGCTTGTCTCAAAATTTATAAAGTGGGGAAGAAGCTGCAGACGTAGTTCACTGTGAAGGCCCCAGGCTCAGTCCTCAGTACAAAAAAAAAAAAAAAAAAAAAAATGCATCTTGCACTCATTTAGTGAGAATACAGCATGATAGAAACTTTTAGGTTCATGCCAAATGTTGATGGCCTTTGAAAAGGCCAGCATCTGTAGGAAACATTCTACAAGTCCACAGAATGAGAAAGTTTCTCACAACACTGCAGTAGCTTGCCCTCCCGAGAAACGAGAGACAATCCGGCGACCCACCTATAGCTCAGTGGCTAAAAAAACAAACAGAAAGCTACAGATGTGATTCTCCAGATATGGGGCGCCTAGAGCTCGCCAGATTCCTAGACACACATCACAGAACAGTGGATGCTAGGGGTGGAGGAGAAGGGAATGGAAGTTACCATTCAGTGAGAACAGAGACTCAATTTGGGGGCCGAAGGAATGGCACAGTGGTTCAAACATTTGGCTCGCAAGCTCAAGGTCCTAGGTTCAATTCCCCAGCACCACATAAGGCTGGGCACAGCGGCGCACACCTGTAATTCCAGCATTCCCAGCATTCAGGATGCTGAGAGAGGGAGATTGTCCTGAGTCCAAGACCAGCCTCGGCTTCTCCAGTGAGTTCAGGATCAGGCTGGGCTACAGAGAGAGACCTTGTGTCAAATAAAAAAAAGAAAAAGAAGAAGAAACATTCAGTTTGGGAAGATAAAGTTCTAGAGACAAGGGTATATCTCAGCAGTTACAATGCTTGCCTAGTGTGCATGAGGCTTCACATTCGATTCCCCAGCACCACATAAGCCGGGCAATGTGGTGCAAACTTGTGGTCCCATCACTTGAGAGCCTGAGGCAGGAAGATTGGTCATGAGTTCGAGGCCAGCCTGGGTTCCACAGTGAGTTCAGGACCAGCCTGACTACGGAGAGACCCTGTCTCAAAAAAAAAAAAAAAAAAAAAATCCTAGTGATGGTGGCCATACTTAAGGCCATACCACTAAAAATGGTTGGGGTCCAAACCCAGGCCTTCACTCAGAGACAAGACTCAGCCCATCACCCCATTTTTATTTTTGGTTTTGAGACAGCCTCTCACTGAGTTTCCTAGGCTGGGCATGAACTTGCAATCTTCCTGCCTCAGCCTCCCTCCGTGCTGGGGTTGAGCCATGCCCAGCTGTGTGATATACATCTTATTTAAAATTTTTTTTATTTAAATGGTAAATTTTATGTGACATCTATTTTACAATTAAACACTTTAACTATGTGATATTAATTTTACTACAATTAAAATGCTGGGGATTGTGGTTTGGATCTGGAGTGTCCCCCAAAAGTCTCACGTATTTGGATGTTAGGGGTTGTCGATGGAACCGTGTGCTGTCGGGAGGTCAGGGCCTGGTCTGGAGGAGTGGAACTGCAGGCATGTGGGTGGGATTACAGGTATGTGGTGGATCAGAACCACACCTGGAAGGTACGGAACACTGAGGCTGGACCCAGCAGGGGCGGATCGCGGGGACAGGATGGGAGGTACATGTTAGGCTGCCACCTTCCTCTGGGACCTGACTGACTGGGCTTGGCTTCCTACCTGCAATGCTGTGAGGATCTGCCTCCGCTTCTACCCGTGCCATGTGCTTCCACATAGCAAATGCGGCAGGTATGCAAACGAGATGCTTTTATCACACCTTCTAGCCGTGGTGGTAACTATAGCCACAGTCTGTGGACCTATCAGACTGGGACTCTTCCTACAGGCTCTCCACAGCGCAGCCTGCTTTCTGCAGCACGCCAGCCAGCGTCGCTGGCTTGGCAGAGCTCATTCTTTACTATTGTTGCTATGTGACAAACTATTGGCTCCCGGGCTTTGGCGACCCTGCCGGAGAAGGGGGTGGGCAGAGGGCTGCAGGAGAAGCAGCCTCCCGGGAGTCGAACAAGCACGTGCTGAGCGTGTCTCAGGAACCCCCACTCGAACCCGGCCCTGAAGATACAAAACTCAGTTTAGTTCCATAGGATTTTTTTTTTGCGGGGGTGGGGGGAGCGGGGAGGGAGACGGGGTCTTGTTCGGTAGTCCAGGCTGGTCCTGAACTCCCTATGTAGCCCAGGCCGGCCTCAAACACACAGCAATCCTCCTGTCTCAGCCTCCTGAATGCTGGGATTACAGGTGCCACTTGTCCAGCTTATCGAAATGAAAAAAAAAAAATAGAGTCAAGGATATGGCTTAGTGCCAAGGGCCTGAGTTCACTCCTCACCACCAAAAACATCAATTAATAAATAATAATAAATTAAGAGTGAGAAGTCTAAACACAACCAATCAGTTACTGTATTCTGTAGTGAACACCAACACAGATGTTTACACAAAAGATGACATGACAGCTATTGTGGCCTGGACGTGGTGACATTCGCCTAGAAAACAGCCTCGGAGCTGAGCATCATGTGATTCAGAGCAGTTTTTGTCGGCAAAAAGAGAAGTGAATGCCTTTGACAGCCCTGTGGCTCTGCAGTTCAGGCACAGGTACGCGGAGCAAGCCCAGGGCGGGCACAGTGCTGCTGCAAGCCCAGAACCTGAGCACAGGGCTCTGTGCCGTGGCTCACGGCAGGAGGGGCATGTGGTGTAAGTGGGGACATAGGCTCTGGGGAGCGGCAGGGCTGCACAGATCCACGCTCCTCCAACCTGCAAACACCACGCTACTTGGGTTCCCGTGACCTTGAACTACAGGTGCATCTCTCAGATGCCAGAGAAACGTCTGTCCCTCCTCCTGCCTGCCAGCCTCATAGCTGGGTGATTCTCTCTCTCTCTCTCTCTCTCTCTCTCTCTCTCTCTCTCTCTCTCTCTCTCTCTTTTTCTTACAGTGCTGGGGAGGGGGCCCACGGCCTGCCACAGGACATCCCCAGACCTTTCTATGTTTTATTTTGAGACACAGTCTGCCCAAGTCATTAAGTTGCCTAGGCTGGGCTTGAATTTGGAATCCCCCTACCGCAGCCACCCAGAGGGATGGGATTCAAAGCAGGGGCAGGCTGATCTGGTAAACTGCCTTTTAAAAGTTCATCTTGGCATAAATCAAAGAAAGAGCAATTTCAAGACAAATCCAACTCAATATTCTTACCCTTTTTTTTTTTTTTTTTTTTTTGAGACCGAGTCTCACTCTGCAGTCCAGGCTGATCCTGAACTCACTGTGTAGTCCAGGCTGGCCTTGAACCCATGGCAATCCCCTTGCCTCAGCCTCTCAGTGCTGGGATTATAGTCTACCACACCCGGCTTATGTGGCGCTGGGGAACCAACAGGGTCTATGCTGTGTCGCCTCGCTAGTCCTCCGGCCCTTTCCTACCCATTCTTGGGCTTCGGTTAAATTCTGCACTGACCCAGATCCACTGGCTGGGGAAGGGAAACAGACCTGACAAAGTCACTGTTGCCGTAGAAAATGTGTAGCTTGACTGGTGGGAGATTCATGAGCTCACTGGCTATTTATTCACTTATCAGAATTGTATTGAGGGCTGGAGGAATAGCACAGGGGTTAAAGCACTTGTCTTGCAATCCCAAGGCCCTAAATTAGATTCCCCAGCACCACATTAAGCTGGATGTGGTGACACACACCTGTAATCCCAGCACTAGGGAAGCTGAGGCGGGAGGATTGTTCTGAGTCCAAGGCCAGCCTGGGCTACAAAGTGAGTTCAGGACCAGGCTGGGCTACAGAGCAAGACCTTGTCTCAATAAATAAATAAATAAATAAATAAATAAATAAATAAATAAAGTTTTGAGCCTCGAATAGGATCACACGTATAATCCCTGATACTTGGGAGGCTAAGGCAAGAGGATCTCAATTTCTTCAAGGCAATATAGTAAAGATCAGGTCTCAAAATAAAATATAGGAGTTGGAAGAACATCATAGTAGAGTCCTTGCCTAGCATTTGCAAGGTCCTTAGCTCCATTCTCCTGCACAGCAAGCTCAGGACCAGCCTAGTAAGACCCCAGGGGATGTTGCTCAGCGGTGAGCATTTGACTGCATAGTAAGAGCATGTGTCTAAATAAATTAATGAAATGAAATGAAAAGCCTGAAGATATAACTCCGTAATAGGAAAACCTGGATTTGATTCCCCACTACAGAGGGGGAAAAATACAAACCTACTGGTACCTGATGCAGTGAAGAATCCATTTATTTAATCTGTACACCATCCCCCAAAAAACCCAATAGATAGTTTTAACCTATGAACCGTACAGTGAGCCCAATAATTCTCCCCCCTGGAGACTCTGCACACAATCCTCTCCCCTCCAGTGTAAACAATCCCCTCCCTTCGAGTATCGACAAACTTCTTTCTTTCTTTCCTTCTTTTATTTATTTTTTGGTGGGATGGGGACAGACATGGTCTTGCTCTGCAGTCCAGGCTGGTTGTGAACTCATCAACTAGCCCAGCCCGGCCTTGAATTCACAGCGATCGTCCTGCCTTAGGCTCCCAAGCCCTGGTATTACATACAGGCAAGTTACAGGTGTGTACCACCACGCCCAGCTAATGTGATTCTGGGGCCTTGAGCTTGCCATGAGAGCACTTTAACTGCTGAGCTATTCCTCCGGCCAGACAAACTTATTTCTGACCATTAGTACATGGCAAAGACGACAGCCAGTGATTTCCAAATTCTGTTGTTTTATAAGATCCCATTTTATGGGCTGGAGGAATACCACAGCATTTAAAGCGCTTGCCTAGCAAGCATAAGGCCTGGTTTTGATTCCTTAAAACCACATCAACTGGGCGTGGTGGCACACACGTGTAATCCCAGTACTAGGAAGGCTGAGGCAGGGGGATTGTTGTAAACTCAAGTCCTGGGCTACATGGTGAGTTAAGGACCAGCCTGGGTTACAGAGTGAGATCTTGCCTCAAAAAAAAGGATGGGGGTGGGGAGACTGGAGGAATGGCAGAGCAGTTAAGTGCTTGCCTTGCAAGCACAAAGCCCTGAGAGGTTTTTGTTTGCTTGTGTTTTTGAGACAGGGTCTCCTCTGTAGCCCAGGCTGGTCCTGAACTCACTGGTGTAGCCAGGTTGGCCTTGGACTCAGAAAAATCTGCCTGCCTCAGCCTCCCAAGTGCTAACTGTTGTGCCATTCCTCTAGCCCTGGAGTCTGACTCCCACATAATGCTTGGCATGGTGGCACAGGCCTGTAATTCCAGAACGTGGGAGGCTGAGGCAGGAGGATTACTGTATACTTAAGACCAGCCTGGGCTACGTAGTAAATTCAGGACCAACCTGGGCTACAGAGCGAGACCCTGCCTCAAAATAAGCAAAACAAAGCACTATGCTAAAATGGTATCATATATATGTGTATGCATATATATATATATATATATATATACATATATATATATATTTTTTTTTTGAGATAGGGTTTCATTCTATAGCCCAAGCTGGTCCTGAACTCACATGTAGCCCAGGCTGGCCTTTGATTCACGACAATTGTCTTACCTCAGCCTCCAAAGAGCTAGGATTACAGGTGTATACCACTACACCTGCCTTTATGTGGTGCTGGAGAATTGAACTCATGGCCTCGCGCTTGCAAGGCAAGTGGTTTAACCACTGTGCCATTCCTCCAGCTCCCATTTTTGCATATTGTATCAAGAGATTCTCTCTAATGGGTGAATGAAGCAACCCCATGTGTTGTTGTTGTTGGAGACACAGTCTCGTCTTGCAGACCCAGTTGGCATTAGGGTCACGATCTTCCTGCCTCAGCCTCCTGAGTGCTGGCATTGCAGGTGTGCATTTCCTCATCCCACCAAAACTACATGTTGAGGAAGCCCAGGTGGCAAGGGGCTTTGGGGTGGTCTCTAGGATCTGCCAGAATCCAGATGCCAACAGCACCCCAGCCTACCCGCTCCGTCACACAGCACCAGGAAATGACTCTGCCAACTATCTGAGGAAAGTTGGAAGCAAATTCTTCCCCTTTGAGCCTCTAGATGAGAATGCAACCCAGTGTTGATACTACCTCGACTGTTGTCGTGGGGACCCTGGGCAGGGGCCAGATACCACCTGGATTCCTGACCCACCAAAACCGTGAGCCCCAGCGGTTACAGCGCTCGCCTAGCAAGCGCTAAGTCGGGCGCTAAGTACCCGCATTCGATTCCCCAGCACCACATAAGCCGGGCGGAGTGGACCATGCCTGCAATCCCAGCACTCAGGAGGCTGAGACAGGAGGATTGCTGTGAGTTTAAGGCCAGCCTGGGCTCCATAATGAGTTCAGGACTAGCTTGGGCTGCAGAATGAGACCCTGTCTTAAAAAAAAGTGGGAAGGCCCTGGTTTCAACCGTGTGTGTGTGTGTGTGTGTGTGTGTGTGTGTTTAATACATTTTTCTTTTGGCATTTTTTTCTTTTTAAAATTATTTTTAAAATTTGTATAAACATGAATTCCAAATTACATAACACATTAGAGACATGGGGCTTGGGGAATTAATGACCATCTATGTCCACCTCTTTTTCAGAGGTTCCCCCCCGTCCTACCTGACCACTGCCCCTCTTTCTACCCTGTCACTCCTGCTGGGGCCTTTTCATGCCATTATTTTTGTGGATTTTGTAAGAGGGACACGCATCCACAGTCTTCTGCGTTTGATCCATGTCATTGAGCACTGTTGACTCAAGGTGGCCCCGTTCTTTTGGTATTAGATACACTCTTCTGGACCTTTATTATTATTATTTTAGTTGGTAAATACACCATTGCCTTAGTCCATTTCTGCTGATAAGACAAAATGCCTTAAGACTAGAAAATTTTTTTGTACCAGGAATTGAACCTACGAGGGCCTATGCACTGAGCTATATCTCAGTCCCTTTCTTTAATTTTCAGGCAGAGTTTCACTAAATCGCTAAGTTGCCCAGACTGGGCTCCAATTTACAATCCTCCTGCGTCAGCTCACCACCATACCTGGCTAAAACTGGATAATTTACAAACAACAGAAATTCATTTCTTACATTTCTGGAGTTCGGGAGTCCCTGGCACTTGGTGCCTGGCGAGGGCCATCTTGCTGCATCCTCATATGGCAGAAGGCAGAAAAAAATGACACGGGACCTTGTGTGCCAGGAGTTATGTAAATTAGTGTACAAGGTAGAACTGCTTCCACTATAACAAAAGGGAATACCTGGGCTTGGGGGTGTAGCTCAGGGGTTAAAGCACTTGCCTAGGATGTACAAAGGCCCCTGGTTCAACTCCCCAGCACCACATAAAAAAAAGCCAGGATGGGGGCTGGAGGAATAGCAAAGCAGTTAAAGCACTTGCCTAGCAAGCACAAGTTCCTGCGTTCAATTCCCCAGCCCCACATAAACTGGGCATGGTAGTGTGCACCTGTAATGCCAGCAATTGGGAGGCTGAGGCAAGAGGATTGCCTCCAATTTGAGGCCAGCCTGGGCTACATAGTGAGCTCAGGAGCAGCTTTGACTACAGAGTGAGCCCCTTCCTCAAAAACACAACAAAACAAAACAAAACAAAAATTACCCAGGATGGAGATATTTCTATTGCATAGAGACTGGAGTGCTTGCCTGGCAAGCGCAAGGCCCTGAATTCTATTCCCCCACATAAACTGAGTGTGATGGCACACACCTGTAATCTCAGCTCTTGGTAGGCGAAGGTAGGAGGATTACCATAAATCTGAGGCCAGCCTAGACCACATGGTGGATTCAAGACCAGCCTAGACTGAGAGTAAGATCACAGTTTCACCAAAAACAAAAACAAGAAAGGAACATCTTAACGTCCATCTATATGTATAGTAACTTAGGAAAGCAAATTATGGAATATTCATACAATAGAAATAACCCAACAAAAAGTTGAACAAATCACCACACCGGGCCAGATTGTGTAAGAATAATTTTCAGCTAAATCTGTTGATCACAGAAGATACTGATTCCCCTTCACCACCACCACTCCACACACCCCCCCCTCCCCCGCTTTTATTTTTTGACACAGGGTCTCACTCTGTAGCCCAGGCTGGTCCTGAACTCACTCTGTAGCCCAGACTGGACTTAAACTCAAGCCATCTCCTGTCTCTGCCTCCTGAATGCTGGGCCTACAGATGTGCACCATCACACCCAGCTTATGTGGCGCTGGGGAATCGAACCCAGGGTGCTGCACTCGCTGGGCAAACGCTTTAACCACGGCACCACTCCTCCAGCCCTGATTCCCTTTTATGGGAGGGTCAATGGAGAAACTCAGGAACCACATGATAACGTCTGAGGATCCACATCCAGGAGCGGGAGCCGTATTTACAGGGTGAGGGAGACAGGAGCACACAGGCGGGGTTCCACCTGCGCTGCGTGGGGAGGCGCAGGGGAGAAGGCACGGAGCTCTGTGCTCATGACCTCATCCCTGCCATAGGCCCCCCTCCTCAGACCACTCCCGGTGCTTACGGTAGCATGTGAATTACGGAAGGACAGACACTGTTCAAGCCATAATCCCCTCGTACCACATACCGCTGGCCTCCCCACCTCCGGCCCCTAAGTACTGGAGCGTGAACCCAGGCCCCTGTGCCTTATGCAAGTGCCCTACCACTGAGCTACACTTCCAGCCTGTCTTACCCTGTGCGTGTGAGTATGTCCGCGTGTCTACGTGTGTCTGTGTGTGTGCACTGCTGGGGATGGAACCAAGGCCCTTCATACTGAGCTATTTTTTTTAATTGGTTGGGATTTATTTATTTTTGAGACAGGGGCTCACTGTGTAGTCCAGGATGGTTCTGAACTCACTATGTAGCCCAGCCCAGCCTTGAGCTCACAGAAATCCACCTGCCTCAGCCTCCCGAGTGCTGGCATTACAGTCGTGAACCACCACGCCCACCTTCTGTGGTGCTGGGGAATCAAACTCAGGTACTCCTATTTATTTACTTTCGAGCCAGGGTCTCACTGTAGCCCAGGCTGGCCTTGGATTTATGGCAATCCTCCTGCCTCAGCCTCCTGAGCGCTGGGACTGCAGGTGTGTGCCACATGCACAGTTTTTGTGGTGCTGGGGAATCGAACTCAGGGCCTTGCGCTTGCTAGGCAAGTGTTCTCACCACTGTGCCATCCCTCCAGCCCGCGAGGCTATTTTTTGTTCATTTTATGGTTGTCTTGTTGATCTTGAGTTAATTAGCCACAATGTATTTTCTGCGTTGCTGTGGATGGACATGAGCAGGTGCCTGTAGTCCCAGCACTGAGGAAGGTGGCGGCAGGATTGCAACTTTGAGCCCCACCTGGGCAACGTAGCAACATCCTGTTTTAAAATAATAACTAAAGAGTGCAGGGGTGGCTCCGTGGAAGAGCTCCCCTGGTTCCAGCCCCAGTACTGAAACCAAAGAGTTTTCGGATTTTGTGGTTCTGATTTTTTTTTTTTTTTTTTTTTTTGGACACCTGCTGCCTTCCCCAGCCCCTGCCTGCTCCTGTCTGGTGGCCCCAGAAGCTTTCCCCGGGATCTGCCTGCTCCCAATCCTGCCCTGTTCGGTCTTTTCACCACATTCTTGCTCTGAACATTAATTTCCATAATTCCTGCTAGTCCTGGGCAAGGGCTGCTTACCTGTACCGACAAGTAGAATTCTTGGAACACAGGATGTAAACATCCTAAATTTTTCTATATTATACCAATGTTTTGTTCTTGTTGCTTTTGCTTTTTGTTTTTTGAGGAAGGATCGCTGTAGTCGTCCCGGCTGGTTCTGAGCTCACTATGGAGCCCAGGCTGGCCTTGAACTCATGGCAATCCTCCTGCCTCAGCTTCACGAGCGCTGGGATAAGGGGCGCCACTATGCCCAGCTAATCTTCATGTGCTGCTGGGGAATCCACCCAGGCCCGCCCGTGACCCCTGAGCCACCCCCAGACAGGGAGTCCTCTTTCATGAATACTTTTGCTGTCTCGATATTCGGAGTTGAGTCAAAACATTGGACTTTCCCAGTCGTGCCAGATCTGGTGAGCAAGGGAGATGGTGACACACCTGCTGGTGGTGGCAGGTGGCGGACCTGTATTTTTCGTCACACACCATAAAGGCCTCACCGGAGAGGACTTCTAGAACTGCTTCGGAAGTGGCACGGGCGACGGGATGGGTGTGTTGCAAGCGCGGGAAGATTTTGAGGGCCGCTGACAGCAATTTATCTCACATTGTGATATTTTACTTAATTTAAACAGTCACGGCCCCACCTGGAGACTCGCAGGCCACTGAGGGAGGCGGCATCCGTGGCAGGGACGGCCCGGGCACCGGGAAGAGCCGCACTGCAGGCGGGTTTGCAGGAAGAGCCATGCTGGGGTGCCGTGGAAAGACCGACCAGGGCAGGACTGGAGGCACGCGGACCCCGGGGAGAGCTTCTGGGGCCCCCTGAACCAAGGGGCAGGTGGGAGGCTGTGTGAAGGCGGCGGCACCTCAAGAAACGCGACCCTGAGATCGCGGGACCTTGTCAGGACTCAGTGGCAGGAATATGGGTGCGGGAAGAGGATCATCCCAGCAGCGGAGCTGGTCCTGGACTCACTCCTGAGTCCTGTGCTACAGATGTGCGTCACCACACGCAGCCCAGTTTGAGTGGTGCGGGGAAATGGAACCCAGGGCCTTGCATGGCACCCTGCCCCCAAGTTCCTGCACTCACTCCGGATCCTAAGGTGGCTCCCTGGTGCCAAGTGCGAGCCATGCCTATGTTATTATTTACGACGAGAAAACACAGAAAGGAAAATCAAGGCGGAAATGGGCGCTTGATCTTACAATGTGTCTAGGTCACCGCTCTCTATATATGTAGATACACACACACATATATGTGCATATAGAATGCACACGCAGAGAGCGTTCTGAGCTACAAACAGTAATAATTTAACCATCAGCAGCACGGCTGGAGAAATGGTACAGTGGTTAACGAGCTTGCCTAGCAAGCGCAAGGCCCTGAGTTCGATTCCCCAGCACCACGTCAGCAGGGAACAGTGGCACACGCATGGAGTCCTAGCACTAGGGAGGCTGAGGCAGGAGGACTGCCATGAGTTCAAGGCATCCTGGGCTTGTAATGAGTTTAGGCCCAGCCTGGTTATAGAGTGAGGCCCTGTCTCAAAATAAATAAATATCATGAACATATAAATAGCGCCTAAAGGCACATAAAGATTAGCTGGATGTGGTACCACACACCTGTAATCCCAGCACTCAGGAGGCTGAGACAGAGGGATTGCCAGGAGTTCGAGGCCAACCTGATGTGAGGCCTTGTCAGGACCAAATGAGACAATAAAAGAGACCTTGTCTCAAAGAAATGAATGATGTGGGGAGTGTAGCCCAGCAGATAAAGTGCTTGCCTACCAAGCACACAGCCCTGGGTTCAATTCCCCAGCACCACCTAAGTAGCATGCTGGTAATCCCAGCACTTGGGAGACCGAGGCAGGGGGATTGCTGTGTGTTTGAGGCCAGCCTGGGCTACACCGTGAGTTCAGGACCAGCCTGGACTGCACAGCAAGACCTTATCTCAAAGAAAAAAAAAAAACTGTACCAATCTTTCTTTGGGGACAAAGGAGAAAATAAGTTAATATCTTAAGATTTATGGCCGTGACAGTTAAGCTTAATCACCAGCATGAATGCATGAACAGACTCCTAAATGGATCATGGATCATGGATCATGGGGGCGCAAACTTCCTCAGTTTAACCCATAGGTGAGTTCAGAGCTGAACGGACTGTCAGTGGCCTCCAGTCTGCTGGAGCAGGCCAGGGTTCACCTCAGAGGCCCCCACATGCCGGGTGGGCACTCTACCTGAGTCTCACTCAGTTGCCTAGGCTGGCTTCAGATCTGTGGTCCTCCTGACTAGGTGGGCCTTGTAGACACTAGTCAAGCGTGTGCCACTGTGCCCAGGCTGCAGTGTGTGTGCCGCTGAAGGGTGTGTCTTTTCTCTGGCTTTTCCCCTCTCTCTCTCTCTGCTTTCTGGCTGTCATGAAATCGTCACGTGCCCTTCAGCCATGCTGTTCCCCCGCCCCTCAGGCCGCTGCAGAACTAGATGACCATGGACGGAAACCTCGGAAGCCAGGAGCCAAAATAACTTTGTCCTTTCAGTTGTGACTTCCTCAGATATCTGTCACAGCATCAAAAAACTGACTATAGGTGGCAGAAGGGTAAGGTGTTGGCTAGTAACAGGAAGGTCGTAGGTTCGAATTCCAGGGCTGGCTGTAGGGTTAAGGTTTTAGATGGGGGTAGGGTCAGGCTCAGGAACTCCCTGTAGTAATAGGAGGGAGGTTTGTGTACCAGCAGGGATTGGGGAATCCCAAAATTTTTTTCTCCACAAAATTTTTAAAGGAAAGCTGACTAGCAAAGTGACTGGATGTGGGAGTGTGACAGGGATCGCTTCAGGCGGTTCCACTGAACGTGGTACCAACTGACAAAAAGAGACAGAGGAAAAGGAATCTTGGAGCAGACAATTTTTGCTGCCCAGCACCAAACCTGCCTTCACATGGAATGGTGCTCTGCTGGAACCGGGCCTGCAATCCTAGTACGCTGCGGGAACAAGGCAGGAGGATCGTGCATTCCAGCCCAGTCTGGTCAACTTGGTGACTTAGCAACCTGGCGAGGCACTGTCTCAAAATCAAAAATAAAAATAGGCTGGAGAGGTAGACCAGGGTGAAGGTCTTGGGCTCAATCCCTAGTGCCCCACCCAAAAAAGGGAAATGGTGCCCTGATTTGATTTGGGGGAATCATTCCCCGAACTCTGAGCCAGCCCTGGGCAGCTGTCCTACAAAATATGAGTTTCTTTCTTTCTTTTGTTCATTCATTCTTTCCTTTCTTTCTTTCCGGTTTATTTCTCACTTTTTGATATAGGCCCTCACTAGGTACTCCAGGCTAACCTTGAACTTGTGACCCACCTGCTACAGCCTCTCAAAGTTCTGGGAATGGAGGTTAAAGCACTTGCTTAGTTCGGGGCTTGATTCTGTTCTCCAGCACTACATAAAAATTAACTAGGTTTGGAGGCACATACCTATAATCCTACTCCCTGAGTTCAAGATCAGCCTGGGCTACACAGTGAATTCAGGACTAGCCTGGACTACAGAACAAGACCCTGCCTCAAAAAAAATTCATAAAAGAAGAGTTATTGAGGCTGAAGGAATGGCTCAGCGATTAAAGAACTTGCCTACCAAGCACTAAGTCAAGCACTAAGTACCAGAGTTCAATTCCCCAGCACCACATAACCCAGGCATGGTGGCGCACGCCTGTAATCCCAGCTCTCGGGAGGCTGAGGCAGGAGGACTGCCCTGAGTCCAAGGCCAGCCTGGGCTCCATAGTGAGTTCAGGACCAGCCTGGGCTACAGAGCGAGACCCTGTCTCAAAAGAAAGAAAAAGATGACTTATGGGGAAGATCTATTCGGCTCCCAGTTGCAGAAGGCCTCGCACTGTCCCTTCACAAGCAGCCGGCACCTGTGGTAGGGCACGGCTGAGGCTGGAGCCGCTCGCTGCACTGCAGACAGAAGCAGGGGCAGAGTCAGCGTCTGGAGGTCAGGCCTGGCCAGAGCCTTCCCAGTTGTAACAGTCTTTTCTCTCCCTTCCTGTACTCCATTCAAGCTGCAGCTGGGACCCCACACCCAGGGTGGGCGCTGTTCCCTCATTTCCTGGCCCAGGAGTCTACACCACACTCCTGAAAGCTCCGCCCTGGGCACCCCCCAGTGCCTACAGCTGGCACGCTCCCTTCAGGTCAAGCCCAAGGTTCTGCCCCTCGCGGCCAGGCCGACCTCCCCCCCCGCCCCCCCGCATAATGCATCTCCCCAGATCCCACTTCATCCGAACACATGAGACTTCTGGGGGACAAGCCAGGTCCAAACCACAGTGTGTCTCCAACATTAAAAAAGTACAGTGAAAAACGTAGCACATCCCATTCCAGACACCCTCCCAGAAAAACCCGCTGTCCTTTCTGAATAAAGACCTGTTCTATGTATCAAAACATACACACACATGCGTGCACACACACACACACACACACACACAACAGGACTGGAGGAATGGCACAGAACTCAGTGCAAGCCCCCAAAATTGATTCCCTGGCACCTCATAAAGCTGGGTGTGATGGTACAGGTCTGGAATCCCAGGAGTTAGGATTAGTTCGAGGTTAGCCTGGACTACAGAGTGAGACCCTGCCTTTAAAAAAAAAAAGCCAGGTACTTGCAATCAGGACTGTAAGAAAGAGGTTTTCAGGGTGTCTCAGGCAGCAGCAAGTTTGGAGAAGCCAGGAGCCTGGATCATCAGCTGAGAAACGTGCAGGCGGTGAGCAGATCCAGCCCAAAGGGGAGAAGACGGCGGTGGCTGCTGTTCTGCCCAGTCGCTGTGGGGGTGGGGCCTTTGGAGCTCATGCCCCACCACAATTTACCCAGGCTTCTGGACATGGAGCAACAGGATTTAACCCTTGCCCTGCGGGATTTAGGCTTTGTTTTGGTCTGATTACTTTCTATCCTCCTTTTCCTTCCTTTTGGAATGGGAATGGTTCCCTTACGCCCTTGTATGTTGGAGGGTGCTTAACCTTTTCTTTGATGTTCACAGGAGCTCACAGCTAAGATGTTGCCCTGTGTATCAGAGCACATTCTGGATTTGGGCTTTTTATTTTTTGCAGTACTGGAACTATTAAGACTTTGGCAACTCTTAGAGAAAGACTAAATGCATTTTGCATGGGGAAAGGGGTGGAATGTCATGGTTTGCATCTGGATGTCCCCCAAAAGTCTCACGTATTTGGATGTTATGGATTGTCGATAGAACCGTGTGCTGTTGGGAGGTTGGGGCCTGGTCTGGAGGGGTGGAGGGCAGGCGTGTGGACTGGATTGCAGGTATGTGGTGGATAAGAACCACACTGGAAGGGGGCAACACCAAGGCTGGACCCAGAAGGGGCGGATCACTGGGACGAGACATGGAAGCATATGTCCACCTTCCTCTGGGACTTGGCTGAACTTGACGAGGCTCAGCTTCCTGTCTGCCATATCATGGGTAGTGGCCTCCACGTCTCCCTCTGCCATGTCCTTCCACTGTTGCCAGCTGCCCCTGAGCTGACTGAGGCGCTCTGAAACTGTGAGCTGAAATGAAACTTGCCCTCCCCTAATTTGTGGATGTCGGGTATTGAGTCACAACAATTAACAAATAACTAAGACAGACACTGAGGTTCCACTTAACTCCAGTAAGAATGGCTGGTATTAAGAATTCAAAAGCAACAGATGCTGGTGAGGCTGTGGGGGGAAAAGGAAGCCTCCTCCGTCGCTGGTGGGACTGGTACACCCACCATGGAAAGCAGTATGGAAATTCCTCAAAACTAAAAACTGGCATTCCATCTGACCCCGCTAAACCTCTTCCGTATCTTCCCAAAAGAGTTTGAAGTCATCACATAGGAGTGATACACGCATAGCCATGATGATAGCAGCATAATTTATAACAGCCACATGTTAGAAGAAGCCAACATGTTTGGCCATAGATGACTGGATAAAGAAGATGTGGTATGCGTACACAGTGGAGTACTACCGTGCCGTAAAGACAGATAACTGAGTCATCTGTAGGAGAACGGAGGCAGCTCGAGACCGTAATGCTTAGTGAAATGAATCAGACATGGAAAGTTAAATATAGCCTAATTTCTGTAATTCGAGAAAACCAAGCATAACAAAAGTAAAAGAGAGATGGAAGGATGTGAGGGCGATCTGGCTGTGACAATGGTCACCCCATTGATCGCCGGGGTTGACTCGGCTAATCGGGACGGCTACGCGGGTGCCCCCTTGTTCCCTCACAGCCCCACATGAGTCCCTCCCGAAACCGTGTGCTCAGTAAGAAGAGGATGATCTTCCTGCAGGAGGACCCTTCCGTGGTCAGGGGCATGTGCGCAGCTGCACTCCCTGCTAGAACTTCCAAAGGAACTCTCAAGAGAGATGGAAGAAAGTAACAAGACAGACCTCACGGAGGGGGAAAGGGATATGGGGGGCAGGGGGGGAGGGTGGGAAGGAGAAAGGGATGTCATGTGTAAACAGCAACTAAAAAACCCCTCAGCTCAAAAAGTGCTTTTCCTTTCTCTCTTTCTTTTTCTTTCTTTCTTTCTTTTTTTTTGTAGCCCAGGCTGGCCTTGGACTCACAGCAATCCTCCTGTCTCAGCCTCCCCAGTGCTGGGATTACAGGTGTGCACCACCACACCCGATTTATGTGGGTACTGGGGAATTGAACTCTGGTATTTAGCAAATGGTAGGCAAGTGCTTAACTGCTGAGCCATTCTTCCCCCACAAAAAATTTTTTTAAATGAGCTATGGGGCCTGAGAGTATAGCTCAGTTGTTAAGGCACTTGCCTAGCAAGCACCAGGGCCTGAGTTCAGCTGTCCAGCACCACATAAACCGGGCACATGCCTGTAATCCCACCACTCAGGAGGCTGAGGCAAGAGGAGTGCCTTGAGTCCAAGGCCAGCCTGGATTACATAGTGAGATCAGGACCAGGCTGGGCTGCAGAGTGAGACCCTGTCTCAAAAAATAAAAACAGGGGCTGGAGAAATGGCTCATCAGTTAAAGCATTAAAGCGGTTAAAGTTTTGGCCTAGCAAGCACTAAGTCAAGCACTAAGTACCCAAGTTCGATTTCCCAGCACCAGATAAATGGCGTGGGTGGCGCACGCCTGTAATCCCAGCATTCAGGAGGCTGAGGCAGGAAGAACTGCCATGAGTCCAAGGCCAGCCTGGGCTCCAGAGTGAGCTCAGAACCAGTATGGGCTAGAGTGAGACCCTGTCTCAAAATAAATAAGCAAATAAGTAAGTACATAAACAAATAAATAAATATAAAAATAGGCTATATTGTAGCTCCATGGGAAGATACCTGGGTTCAATCCCCAGGCATCAAAAAAAAAAAAAAAAAAAAAAAAAAAAAAAAAAAAAAAAAAAAAAAAAAAAAAAAAAAAAAAGACACAAGGAGAAATGAGAAATGCTGCAGCCGTACTGGACAGGAACCATGACTGACCAGAGCAACAGGACTAGAGCGTTGCCATGGTGAGTCCAGGCGAAAGAGGCGTGGAGGCGAAGGCTAGGACACGCTCTGCAGCCCAGGCCGGCCCTGAAGTCACTGTGTAGCCCAGGCTGGCCTTGGACTCACGGCAATCCTCCTGCCTCGGCCTCCCGAGTGCTGGGATAAGAGGCCTGTGCCACCACACCTGGCTTACTACATTAAATTTATTTAAAATTTTTTTTTCTTGCCTGGTGTGGTGGTGCATGCCTGTAATCCCAGCACCGGGAGGCTGAGACAGGAGGATTGCTCTGTGTTTGAGGCCTAACCTCTGTGCCGTTCCTCCAGCCCATTAACATTTTTGTTATAAACTAAGATACAAATGCACACAGTAGTTAAGTCTCTTGGAGTCGAGATCACCCATGTCACTGGCTTCCGCTTCCACGTCTTAATCCCCAGGGGGAAATGACATGCGTGGAGCTGCCGCCTCCCGTGATAACAGCCCTTTCCTGGCTCCTCCTGAAGCATCTGCCCTAGTGACGCTCCCCCGCACCCCCCCCCCCCCCACCCCACACACACTTCCCTTTTCTCTGGTCTCCTCTTTACCTTTCCTTCACAGTTAGGAGTTTTTCAGCTCCAGTGCAGTGCTCCGGGCCACCTGAGCCTACTCTGTCCCCTACCTGTCAAGGTCCCTACACAGCACACGTGTGTAGTGCGTAGCAGCGGTGTGCGGGGTACTGGGGATCAGGCCCTGGGCCTTCACACCAAGCTACATCTCCAGTCCTCTCTTAGTTCTGAGACAGGATCTCAGGAAACCACCTAGTAGTCCAGCCTGGATCCCCACTTGGGATCCTCCTGCCTCAGCTCTCTGGTTAGAGTACAGTGCAAATGTGGCTGCTTTTAGGACCGGGCAGGGGCTGGCGGAGCCCACACAGGGCCAGAGTGGGACACGGAGGCGTGGTCTCGGGTACCATGTCTGTCCCTCACTCCTTCCTCTGTGGTGCTATTCCCCGGGCTGCCACCAGCTCTGCTCCTCCACGTCCTCTGGCCCTGGAGCCTGCTGACCGCAGACAGGGAACATGCGCCGAGGCGACCTCTCTGTCTGCAGCTGTCTGTTGGGCATCATGCCCCACAGTGAGAAAACTAATCTACACCTGACGTGTTTCTGATCATTTCTTTCCAGGCTCTTAGAGATATTGATATTTTCACCAGGAAAATAGCATTTTTGGTTTGCCTCGGCCTTCGGCCTACCTCCACCAGTAACCTCTCAGATTTCCACTTCTTCAGTCACCAGCTATATTGCTTTTTTTTTTTCCAGTCCTGGGGATCGAACCCAGGACCTTCACACTGAGCTAGCCCTTCTCATTTTCACAAGACAGGATCTTGTTAAATCGCTAAGGTGCTAAGTTGTTCAGGCTGGGCTAGAACTTGCAACCCTCCTGCCTCAGCCTCCCTGACTCTGTCTCTGTCTCAGTCTATGTCCTGAACTCACTATGTAACCCAGGCTGATCTTAAACTCACAACCATCCTCCTGCCTCAGCCTCCCAAAGGTGAGGATTTCAGGCGTGCACCGTAACACCTCAATCTTATACGTAGTGCCAAAGAATTGAACCCAGGGCCGTGTGCATGCTAGGCTGTTTGCTCTGACCACTCAGCTACATCTCCAGCCTGAGTATTAGAATTATATACTGCATAGCTGGAGGAATGGCACAGTGGTAGCGCAATGCTCTGAGTTTGATTCCCCAGCACCACATAAACTGGGCATGGTGGCACACGCCTGTAATCTCAGCACCCACTTGGGAGGCTGAGGCAGGAGGACTGCTGTGAGTCCAAGGCCAGCCTGGGCTCCACAGTGAGTCCAAGACCAGCCTGGGCTACAGAGAGAGACCCTGTCTCAAAAAAAAAAAAAAAATTGTATGTTGCTTAAATTTAACGGTAGAGCCAGGAAACCTGAGTTCAAATCTAGACTACACCATTTGCTGGCTTTGGTTGGAAAGTTAAATTTCGCTTAGTTTCCTTAGCTACAAAAAGATAAGACAGCAATGGCGCCTGAGCACAACAATTTTACGAGAATGTGATATGGATCTGCTTGTCCTCCAGCCGAGTGCCCAGCACCCGGGGCGCTCTGCACAAACGACCATTCTAATTTATTACTCAGTGGTTCCTTACTGCCCTAAAGCGGAATCTCCTGACACAGGACAATCTTGCGGAACATGTCCTTGGTGTATCTCAGCCACCTCATCCCCAACTACATGGGCTTTTGCTTACTTATCCTTTAGTAAATATTTTTCCAATTAAAAAGTAATACAGCCCAGCACTCTTTCCTCTAGGAGTCTATCCAAAGAGAAGGCCCCATGAACATGCAAAGATGCAACCGGTGACTCAAAATTTTGAGACAGGGTCTCGCCCTGTAGCCCAGGCTGGTCCTGAATTCACTATGGAGCCCAGGCTGGCCTTGGACTCAGGGCGATCCTCCTGCCTCAGCCTCCTGAGTGCTGGAATTACAGGTGTGCACCACCACACCCGGATTATGTGGTGCTGGGGAATGAACCTGAGTACTTAGTGCTTGACTTAGCGCTTGTTAGGCAAGTGCTTTAACCACTGAGCCATTCCTCCAGCCCCTTGTTTTTTGAGAGGGGGTCCCACTCTGTATTCTGGGCTGTTCAGGTCAATATTCTGAGCCGGCGCTGAACTCACTGTGTTGTCTAGTGTGGTCCCGAACACGACAAGCCTCCTGCTTCAGCCACCTGCGTGCCGGTTCGGTGGTGCTGGGGAATCTAACTCAGGGCCTTGAGCCTACCAGGTAAGCGCCCTAACCGCTGTGCTGCGCCCTAGCCACTGAGCAAGCTCACTAGGTAGCCCTGGCTGGCCTTGAACTCACGGCAATCGCGTGCCCCACCACGCCCAGCTCAGCCAGTTTTTCTTAGGAGACAGGGTCTCCTAAGTTGCTCAGTTGCCCAGGCTGGTTCAAAGCTGACAATCACCCGGGCCAGAGATCCCAGCCCTCCGGCCGTGTGGGGCCGTTTAAGCGCAGGCCATTCTCCCGAGCAGAGGCACGCTGATTACGCAGTAGGTTGCAGCAGGACGGCTTTGAGGTCAGGGGTAGCAGGAACGTGGCGCGCGAAGCTCCGCCTCCTGTCAATCAGCAGCGCCCTTAGAACCTGATAGGGGCGCGCAGACAGGAGGCGGGGCGCTGAGGCCAGATCTTCTCCTGCCTGCCTCCCTGTCCTTCCAGGGCCACCGACTGCTGGGGACTTCTGTTCCAGGTTCGGGGAGCACCTCAGTGGTAAAGTGCTTTAGAACTGCAAAGCCCGGATGTAGCCTCCAGCACTGGGGGAAAAAAACGCCAGGCCAAAAAAGTAATATATTCACACAAGGAAATGAGTGTGTGAGGGGCTGGGGGCATAACTCAGTGGTTAACACGTTTGCCTAGCCTGTACAAGGCTCTAGGTTTGATTCGCCAGCACCACATAAAGATTAGCCAGCCACATGCGGTGGCCTATACCCATAACGCCAGGACACAGGAGGCTGAGGCCCGAGGATTGCCACGAGCTCTAGGCGCGCCTGGACCACAGAGGGAGTTCAGGACCAACCTGGATAAACAAGCAAGTGGAAATAATTGTTTGAGGAGTAGATATGTTTAACTTACCTTAAACACTACACAATTGAAGCCTGTATGGAAACATCGCATGGTACTTTGTTAATATGTATAATTTTCATGTATGTATCAGTGAAAAGAATACTTTTATACAGGTATAATGGTACACACTTGTAATCTCAGAATTTGGGAGGCTGTGGGAGGGGGATTCAGTCGTTGGAGCCCAGCCTAAGCCACGCAGAATATTCACAGTCAGCCTGGCCTACCTGTGAGAATTTGTCTCTAAAACCGACGAACAAAAAAAAAAAGCAATAATAATAATAATAGTTTTTTTGAAACTGAGTCACATTGTATTGTCCAGGCTGATCCTGAGCTCACTGTGCAGCTCAGGCTGGTCTTGAGCTCAGAGCAAATCTCCTGCCTCAGCCTCCTGAGGGCTGGGATTACAGGCATGTGCCACCATGCCCAGCTAATTTGTATGTGGTGCTATGAATGGAACCCGGGGCCTTGTGTGCGTCAGGCAAGTGTCTTGATACAGGATTGAACTATCAGGCCAGCCTAAGAATAGTAATTTTAATTAGGAAAAAAATAATGAATTACCTGGTCTCAAGTATTTTGTTATCACAACAGAAAATGAACTAAGACACACACAGAAAAAAAAAGATTGCAAGAAATTATTATAGATAACTATACTGTAAATTAGGTACCTTAGATCAAATGGACAAATTCTACAAAAACACAAATTACCAAAACTGACCCATAAAGTTACTGAAAATCTAAATAGGCCTATAACAAGGAAAGACATCGAATCAGTCATTAAAAACCTCCCACAGAACAGGAGGAATAGCAGAGCGGTTCCTGGCAAACGTGAGGTCCTGAGTTCAATTCCCCAGCATCACATTAACCATGGGTGGTGATGCACGCCTGTAATCCCAGCACTCGGGAGGCTGAGACAGGAGGATTGCGGTGAGTCCAAGGCCAGCCTGGGCTCCACTGTGAGTTCAGGACCAGCCTGGGCTCCACCTCTGCCTCTGCCACGTCGAACAAACAAAAAACCTTCCCACAAAGTCCATGTCCAAATGGTTTCACTGGTGAATTCTACCAAACTCTGAAAGAACTAATGCTAATTGTGTCAGTAAGTTCGATGTCCCCCCAAAGCTTCGTGTGTTGGAAGGGAATAAGGTCACGGGGCGCCAGACTCACCAGAGCATTAGTGCACTGCTTTCAGGCGCTTTTAGGCAGTGGGCCCGGTGAGAGGGCGGGCCCGGGGGCGTGGCCTGGGGGTACAATTTGCTGCTGGCTCCTCCCCTCTCCTTGCTGCGGCTGCCCCGACTGGCTTCCTTCGTTCCGGCCTCGTGGGCTGTTGCTGGCCGACCGTGCACGAGCTGACACTTCGGTCACGCGAGCCCAAGTAAGCCTCTCCTCCTTGAAATTGCGGCTGTCAGGTGTCTCAGCCGTGAGGGGAAAGCGACGCAGACAGGCGGCGTGCTGATTAATGACTCCCTGAAGACATCGTGTCCTAATCCACAGAACCGATAGATGTTAATTTATGTGGAAAAAGGATTTAGCCAATGTGATTACGTTAAGAATGTCAAGATGAGAAGATTATCCCGGATTATGTGGGTCGGCCCGTTGTAATTGCAAGGGTCATAGGACAGGGATGCAGGACCAGGAGCAGAGGCACATGCCCGTGTTCCTATCTACTTGGGAGGCTGAGGCAGGAGAGACACAAGATCAAGGACAGCCTAGGCAAGTCGCTGAGGCCTTTTCTCAAAAGTTAAAACAGGCAGCCAGGAGTATAGCTCAGTGTGGACAACCCTTGCCTAGGAATGAAAGGCCCTGGGTTCTATTGCCCAGTGCCACACAAGCGGCGCACGGCGGCACACACCTGCGCTCTCCGCACTGCTAAGGCAGGAGGACTGCTGTATGTTGGAGGCCAGCCTGGGCTATACAGAGACCCTGCCTCAATTAAAAATAAAGTGGTAGTGGGGCTGGGTGTATATAACTCAGTGGTAAAAAGTGCCCCTGGTTCGATCCCTTGGGAAGGAAAAAAATTAATAAAAAAGTATGTAAGAAGACTTAAGAGTTAGGCCATGGAAGGAAGAAAGTAGAGGAAAGTCGAGTCCAGGAACGGACGAAGCCAAGTGCATTAGCTCAGAGGCTAGAGCGCCTGCCCGGCAGGTGGGAAGTCCTGGGTACGATCTCCCAGCGCAACAGGAAAAAAAAATAGTCAGGCATAGTGGCACATGGCTGTAATCAGGACTCAGGAACCTGAGGCCAGAACCTGGTTTGAGGCCAGCCTGGGCAACACAGTGAGGCCAGGACCCGCCTAGAGTACAGAGCAAGGGAAAGAAAGAAAGAAAGAAAGAAAGAAAGAAAGAAAGAAAGAAAGAAAGAAAGAAAGAAAGAAAGAAAGAAAGAAAGAAAGAAAGAAAGGAAGGGAGGAAGGTAGGGAGGGGTGGCCAGCCACTACCCAGCAGGTTTTAAGGATAGAAGAGGAGCTGTGATCACGCTCTAGACACCGGCCTGGACCAGGAGCAGACTCTTCCCAGGAGCTTCCAGAAGGAATCAGCCTGCCTGATGCCCTGTTTTATCCCTGTGAGGCTCACTTGGGACTTCCAATTTCCCTTTATTTTTCCCCCCTGTACTCGGAACTGAACCCAGTTCAACTTGCTAAATTGCCCAGACTTGGGCTGGAGGAATGGCTCATCAGTTAAAGCACAAGCACTAAGTCAAGCACTAAGTACCCGAGTTCCATTCCCCAGCACCGCATAAACTGGGTATGGTATGGTGGCACACGCCTGTAATCCCAGCAGTTGGGAAGCTGAGGCAGGAGAATTGCCTTGAATCCAAGGCCAGTCTGGGCTACATAGTGAGTTCAGGACCAGCCTGGGCTGCAGAGTGAGACCCTGTCTCAAAATAAACAAATAAATAATAAATTGCCCAGACTAGGTTTGAACTTGGGATCCTCCTGCCTCTATCTCATCTTGGATTTCCAAGTTTAAGCCCAATTTAGTGAGACTCTGTCTCAAAATAAAAAATATAGAGTTCGGATGTAGCTCAGTGCAAAGGCCCAGGATTCAAGCCCCAGTAGCATAAAAAGAAAAGAAAAAAAAAAAAAAACCAAGAAAACACTAGGACACTGAAAATAGCACTATCCCGTGTAGCCACTACGGAAAGCCGCAGTATGGAGATTTCTCAAAAAACTGATTATTTTTTAAATTTTAAAATATATCGCATCCTTTTCCCCTTCCCACCCTCCCACTGCACCCACATCCCTTTGCCCCTCCATAAAGTCCATCTTCTTACTTTCTTCCACCTCTTTTACGTTTTTGATGGCTTGGTTGTCTCCTATTAGAGAAACCATAGGATATTTAACCTGCGTCTGATTCATTCGCTAAGACTAAAGGTCTCTAGATGCATCTGTTTTCCTACAAACGACTCAGACGTGTCCTTCTTTGTGGCAGAGGAGTGCTCCACTGCGTGCACATGCCTCATCTGCTCTATCCATTCATCTGTTGATGGACATCTCAGCTGCTTCCGAGATCTGGCTGTTGTAAGTTGTGCTGCTAGAAACACGGGTGTGCACGTGTCACTCTCATGATGTCTGTAACTCCTTTGGGACGATCCCCAGAAAAAGGACAGCTGGGTCAAGTGGGATTTCTGAGGCATCTCCGTACTGCTTTCTATAGTGCTCACACCAGTTGACAGTCCCACCAGCGACGTAGGAGATTCTGTTTTCCCCACAACCCCACCAGCATTTGTTGATTTGGGGTTTTTAATGCCCACCATTCTTACTGGAGTTGGGTGGAGCCTCAGTGTTGTTTCGGTTTGTATTTCTCTGATGGCTGAGGCTGCTGAGCATTTCTTCATGCATTTGTTCTGGCTCCATCTTAAACCTGGAGCTCCAAGTCCCAAGGGAGGTGCTCTGGGAGGCCGCATTTGCCAAGCTGTCCCTGCTGTTTGTGGAAGGAATTAGGCAGGGCTCTGTGGACTCCACGGAAGGACACCATGGGGCGTGGTCGGGGATCCCTCCGGACTTTGCCCACTGTGGTATTTTCTTCCACTGGTTTTTGCCGCTAGGATAAACCTTAGCCACAGGCTCTGCCTGCTGGCTCCACTGGGTCCCTCCTGGGTGTCGTCAGGCCTAAGGGTGGTCCTGGGGACCCAACACACTTTTTTTCTTTTTATTTATATATATATATGCAATATGTAATGTTTACAATGAACCTGAGTATTTTGTGCACATATATATCACATCAATATTACAATCCCTTCCCCTCTCCTTTTTTGGGTCTCCCACAGCCTCCCCATCACCCCGTAACTCCTGCTATCACACCCATTTGGCTCTATAGAATGGCTACATTCTGAGTTTCCCAAATCAGAGAATCCATGTGATGTTTAATATATTTAATCTTGGGGCTAGAAGAATGGCTCAGTGGTTCAAGCTCTAAGTCAAGTGCTAAGTACCTGAGTTCGATTCCCCAGCACCACATAAACTGGGCACGGTGGAGCACACCTGTCGTCCAGGCACTCAGGAGGCTGAGGCAGGAGGATTGCCTTGAGTTCAAGGCCAGCCTGGGCTCCCTAGTGAGTTCAGGACCAGCTCTGGACTACACAGTGAGACCCTGTCTCAAAAAAAAGAAATTATATTTAATCTTCTGTGTCTGACTCACTTCCCCACTCGGATCACCACTCTCTAGCTCGGTTTCCAACCCCTAGAATGGGTGGCAGTGGCCATACCTCGGTGCCTCTTCTCTGGGTCCAGCAGAGCCCTTTATTGGAGTCATTTGCCGAAAGTTCTTTTCTTTCTGCATCTTATTATAACTTTGTTGAGATTCTTTAACTTGGCCTCACCCACTAGTCCACGTGAGAACTGTAACAATAAAATTCATAAGGCTAGAAAATATGAGAAAGAAAAAGAGAGAAATTTTATATTCCTTAGCTGAGTACTGAAAGGTAAATGTTTGTACATTCAAAAGACATTCAGGTTGTCACTGTATCAGTTTTCTTAGGATAAATTTATATCCAAGACCAAATGAGTGAATCACTACATTAAACAAGCTTAAGTCTATATTGAATTGCTACATTAAATGAACTTAAATCTGTTTCATATAAGTATATGATACTCAAAGTAATAGAGTTGTATGCTTGTTATTTCAGATTTTTAAAAATTTTTCATAAATTATTTATGCACATTTTACTAATTACTAACATTTTACCAGGTTTGGTTTATTTTACCTACCTATCTATCTGTAACTTCATGCATACATATTTTTAAAGATTTTACACCAATTCTCCATGTTGAATATAATTATTACGTTTTGCCAACTCATATACTATTAAGATTCACAGATTTAATGAGACACCCAACATACTTTTTTTTGAGACAGGGTCTCACTTTGTAGCCCAGCACACCAAACCAAAACCAAAACAGACACCAGGCTGCCAGGAGAGCTGTGTCTAGGGGCTGTGAGCTTAAGTCGGGGTGGGGGACCCTCCCGCGTCTCCTCAGCGGCTTAGCTTGCACCCGCTCCCACCCTGGCAGCACGGCCACCCCTTGACCTCCACAGGGAACAACTGTACCCAGGCTGTCCCCTGACACGTTCCCCACACTGGACCCGCTTAACCTTGAGCAGCTGCCGAGCTCACGGCCAACAGCTGGGCCCTGCAGGCCCATAAATCACTGACAGCCAGGGCAGGTCAGCGTGGCCAGCGGCTGCTCCGCGCCGAGGGGGGTGGGAAGCCCACGGGGCTGGGGACCCCCCCCCCAAACCAGCCCCACCCGCTGCGGCATTCCCTGCCTCAATCACAGTGGCTTCCTACTTGGACTGAGTCTTCTGGCGGCAGACCCTTCCCTTAGCGCTGTGGTTTCCGTAGTACTTAGGGTTTGACCCCAGGGCCTTGGCTCTTGGCTACATCCCCAGCCCTCTTTTTAATTTTGATTTTGAGGCCTGTCTCACTAAGTCCTTACGTTACCCAGGCTGGGCTCTAACTTGTGATCCTCCTGCCTCAGCCTCCTAGAGCACTGGGATGACAGGCCTGGGTCACCACGCCCGGCGCAGATGCTCAGGTCAGTAAACAGACTGTACTATACTACAGGACAGAGGCTGGGTGAGGCTACGGAGCTGCTGGATGCCCAAGTCAGGCTGGAAAGTGACAGTGGAAATCTCGAAATAAATCTGCTGGCTCAGGCAAGGGGGGGTCACAGGCGACCCCACCGCCTGGGGGTTAGGGGGCAGTGGCCACATCACTGTGATCTGTGCCCTCGCTGCAGGGAAAATTAGTGTGAGCAGGAGGCAAATAGCCCAACGGAGTGAACTGGTGCCCAAAACACACGCTCCGCGCCCGCGGCCACCAGGCCAGCGCCAGGCATTCAAGCAGAGAGGGCAGGAACGTGTGGGACCTTCAGAGGGACGCCGCAGGGCTGGGGTGGCTTCGCTGACCGGGCTGCTGTGCTGGCTTCTCCCCGTGCGACCCCTTGGACGTGTCTGTCGTGGCCTTTGTCTGCAGTGGCACTTTCCTGGTAATATTAGGAGAGAACTGAGGAGAATTAGTGACTGTTTTGCTACAAAAGAAACAGACAGAGTGAAAACAAACAGCCCGACGGGTGTCTGCATCTTGCAGGGAACGGAAAGAAAGACGTGAGCACAGTGGTGTTAGGACGAGGGCGCTGGATTTGCTTTGGCTTTTTTTTTTTTCTTTTCTGAGACAGGGTCTCGCTCTGCAGCCCAGGCTGGTCCTGAACTCACTACGGAGCCCAGGCTGGCCTTGGACTCACGGCGATCCTCCTGCCTCAGCCTCTCAGATCGCTGGGATTACAGCCACGTACCACCATGTTCAGTGGTTTATGTGTTACTGGGGAATCGAACTCAGGATTACATGCTTGCTTGGCAAGCACTTTCACCGCTGTGCTATTCCTCCAGCCCCGTTTTTGTTTTTAAAAGCAGGGCCTCGCTTAGTGCCCGTGCCGCCTCGAACTTCGAGGCGCAGCAATTCTCCTGCCTCAGCTTCTTGAGAACGTAGGGCTACAGATTCTGCATTTGCTTTTAAATTTTTTGTTTTACCAGACATGGTGGCGCATTCCTATAAATCCCGGCACTCTGGGAGGCTGAGGCAGGACAACTGCAAGTTTGAGCCTGGGCAATTTAGCAAGTCCTGCTCTCAAAATAAAAATAGGGGCTGGGGCGCAGTGAAGTGGTTAAAGTTTACCTGTCATGCACAAGGCCCTGGATTCAATGCCGTAGCACCCTACAGAAACAAGGCAGGAATGGTGGCACGTAGCTGTAATCCCAGCACCCGGGGGACCGCGGCAGGAGGTTTTTGGGGAGTTTAAGGCCAGCTTAGTCTACACAGGGAGTCCAGGACCATCCTGGACTGTAGAATGAGACACCATCTCTAAATAAATACATGAATAAATAAATAAGCTAAGGGGCTGGGAGTGTAGTTCAGTGGTTAAAACACTTGTCTAGCAACTGCAAGACCCTAGACTGACTCCCCAGGGCCACATAAACTGGATGGAATGGCACAGGCCTGTAATACCAGCACTTGAGAGGCCGAGGCACGAGGTTTGCTATAATTTTGAGGCCAGCCTGGGTTACAGAATGAAATCTAAAAATTAAAAATTACAAATAAATAAATAAATAAGAGCGGGGCTGGGTGCAGCTTAGCGGTTAGGATTCCTGCCTAGCAAGCACAAGGCTTGATTCCCCAGCACCAGGTAAACTGGTGTGTTGACGCACGCCGATAACCCAGCAACTGGGAGGCTGAGGCAGGAGGATTGCTATGACGTCAAGGGCAGCCTGGGCTACATAGGGGGTTCAGGACCCACCTGGACAGCAAGTCGAGACCCTGTCTCCAATTAGAGTATGAAACAGAAAAAAGCTGGGGCTGTAGCATAGCGTAAAGGCCCCAACGACTACTACAACAAAAATATATACATATTTATATACACATGTATATATAAAGGTTTCATTTATTTTTAGCTAGTACACAAAAACATAAAGATTACATGCATTTCCAGGTGCCATGTGATCATTTCATACATGTATGCCCTGATGTTAAATCAGGTTGAACATCTTTCCTTATCGCTTGTTACATTTTTTTCTTTCAGAATTCTTTCTTCTAGCTTTTTGAAACGTGCAGTACATCGCTGTTCCCCGTGGCCACCCACCTGTGAGACAGCACTCGGGCACATCTTGCCCCGATCAAACGATCTGCGTACCAGTCGTCCTGCTTCTCCCTGTTGCTGCCCTTACCCCCAAGCTTCTAAGTGACCTTGGCGCAGGGAGTCCTGGGGCCAGGATGACGGTGCCAGCTGGCGCACGGTGTTTCAAGAACTCCATGGTGGTCTGCTTTTTTTTCCCTTCTACTTTCCATCCAATTCACCTGTTCTACCCTGAAAATGTATGTGCTTTACTGTGTGTTTCACTGTAATAAAACATTTGTTTATGAGGGCTGGAGGACTAGCACAGCAATTAAAGCACTTGCCTAGCAGAAGGCCCTGGGTTCGATTCCCCAGCACCATATAAACTGGGCATGGTTGGGCATACCTGTAATCCCAGCCCTTGAGAGGCTGATGCAGGAGGATTGTTGTGAGTTCAAGGCAGTCTGGGATACATGGTTTAGAACCAGCCTGGACTATACAGTGAGACCCTGTCTCAAGAAGAAATAAAGAAAAAGAAAGAAAGAAAGAGAAAAAGGAAAAAAGAAAGAAAAAAGAAATACAGAAAGGATTAGCTGTAGCTCACTGGCAGAGCATTAACTATTACGCAGGAGATCCCGGGTTCAATCCCCAGGACTACCAAAAATAAGTAAATCAAATAGAACTTGTCATCCTGATTATAATTTGTCTTACTATAAACGGGATAGAATATTGTTTTCATTGGACCCATTTGTATTTTCACTCCTGAGCGCTTTCTCTTCGCGCTCTTTGCCTACATTTTTATTTTATTTTTAAATCGTTATCAAAATTTTAAGCATAACTTTTAAATACAATTTTTTTCTTTTGAGATAGGGTTTCCTCGTGTAGTCTAGACTGGTCCTGAACTCTATGTAGCCCAGGCTGGCCTCAACCACATAGTGATCCTCCTGTCTTAGTTTCTTGAGTGCTGGGATGACAGGTGTGTGCCACCATGCCCAACTTTAAGTGGTGCTGGGGCATCAAACTAAAGGTTTTGAGATTGCTAGGCAAGCGCTTTAACTGCTGAGCTTTTCCTCCAGCCCCTGGCTTTAAATTTTCAATATTTACAAAATACAAGACAGGGGTAGAGGGGACAGCTCAGCGGTTAGAGCCCCTGTTTAGCAAGCACAAGGCCCTGGGTTCAATTCCCCAGCACCACATAAAGCAGGTTTGGTGGCACAAACCTGTAATCCCAGCACTCAGGAGGCTGAGGCAGGAGGATTGCTGTGAGTCCAAGGCCAACCTGGGCTCCATGGTGAGTTCAGGACCAGCCTGGATTGCACAGCGAGACCCTGTCTCAAAAACAAACAAATAAATAGAAATAAAAGTTCAAGCCCAGCCTGGGCAACTCAGTGACTTAGTGAGACCCTGTCTTAACATAAAATACGAAAAAAGGCTGAAGATATAGCTCAGGGCAAAGACCCTGAGCAACACACACACACACACACACACACACACACAAATGCAATATATAGACATACAACATATATCCCATACAACTAATTAAGAATATTACCTAGTAGTTACTTATTATTTATTTATTGAAACAAGGTTATGCTCTGTAGTTGAGGCTGGTCCTGAACTCAATATGGAGCCCAAGCAGCCCTCAAACTCATGGCAATCCTCCTGCCTCTTCGCCAACTGATTTTTAAAGTTAAGTCCTTGCATTACTGTTGTAAATTACATACTACCTTCGTATCAAATCAGTATTCTTTTTAAAAATATATATATTCTTCAGGGCTAGAGGAAGAGTTCAGCGGTTAAACTGCTTACCTAGTAAGCTAGCAAGCGATAAGTACCTGAGTCTGATTCCCCAGCACCAAATAAGCTGGGTATAGTGGTGCACACCTGTAATCCCAGCACTTGGGAGGCTGAGGCAGGAGGATTGCAGTGAGTTCAAGGTCAGCCTGGACTACAGAGTGAGACCCCGCCGCAAAAAATAAAATTGTTGGAATATTTACAAATATTAAATGCTCACCTTATGAAAGAGGTTGTAATGAAATGGCAAAAGTCACGAGTGGTTATAGAGGGGATCTATAATCACACACACACACACACACACACACACACACACACACACACACACACACAGTAGGAACGCTTCCTGCCACTGCCTCCTTTCCACGTGTTGCAAACCTCACCCATGTTTTAAATTCTGGTTGGCGGGCTGAGGCATAGCTCAGAGGTTAAAGCACTCGCCTAGCAAGTGCAAGGCTCAGAGTTCAATTTCCCAGAATGCAAAGCCCTGAGTTTGCTTCCCCAGCACCACGTAAACTGGTCGTGATTGGGTATCACTCCTGAGAGGCTGAGGCAGGAGGACTGCCCTGAGTCTGAGGCCCTCCTGGGGTCCATAGTGAGCTCAGGACCAACGAGGACCAACGTGAGACCCTGCCTCAAAATGAATGAACAAATAAATACATAATAAAACTACGGTTAGAGGATGGAGGAATAGCACAGCAGTTACAGCACTCACCTAGCAAGCTCAAGGCCCTGAGTTCAATCTCCCAGCACCACACAGCTAGTGTAGTGGTGCACACCTAGAACCGAAACCAGTGAGGCTAAGGCAGGAGGACTGCCACAATTTTGAGGTCTGTCTAGGCTACATAGTGAGTTTAGGAACTACAAAGCAAGACCCTGTCTCTAAATAATAAAAATGATAATATAATAAAATAATGAAATTGTGTTTAAAAATTGTATCACTTTAGGGCTGAGGGCATAGCTCAGTGATTAAAGCACTTGGCCAGCAAACACAAGTCCATAGGTTCAATTCCCCAGTTACTACATAAGTCATGCATGGTCACACACACCTGTAATCCCATTATTCCGAGAGGCTGAGGCAGGAGGACTGCTGTGAATTTGAGGCCATCTTAGGCTACACAGTGAGGCCAGGCTGGTCCTGATTTCTGTATAGTCCAAACTGGTCTTGAACTCACAACAATCCTCATCATGCCTGAGTGCTGGGCACAGGCATGCGCCACCACACCCCGTCCATGTGGTCAAGAATGAAATGTCCCAAAGTACAAAACAGAGGGAAGAATCCTGAGGGTAAAAATAGAAAAAGCCAAACAAAACAAATACCAAACAGTGGAAATTCTTGTGGCCACTGTGACATTGCAGGCCCACCAGCACAGTAGGGCAGGAAGGCCTGGCTCTGGCCTACACGCCTGCATGTGAGAAAAGCAAAACCCCTGCAGGTCCGCAGCCCCGTGGGCCGCCGCCCCTCCGGGCAGAAGCCCCAGCATCCTCCAGAGGAGGACGGGCCTCTCTGCCAGCTCCCTCCAGCACCAGGGGCTCTGCTTCCTAGGGAAGACCCTAGGCAGGTCAGGGCGCCCAGCTTTCTCTCTGTTGTGGTTCTGGGGTTTTGTGATTAACAAATTTGGCTGTCAAGGCAACCAAGTGGCAGTGGAGCCTCCTGACACCCCTCCACCTAGGCTGACTTCCTGGGCAGGAATCTGGGGCTGTATTTGGTGGTTCTGTAAATTCTGTGAATTTCTTTTCACCCAGAAAACCATGCAGAAATGGCCACTCTGGCTGCGGGGCCTCACGCCGTCCCGGAGGTCTGGTTCCCTCCCCTCTTCTTCCCCCTGCCTATCAGACACACACAGACCATGGGGGGCGGGGGACACAGGCCGGAAGTGGAAGGAGGGGTGTGGCATGTATGCAGGGAGAGGGTTGGGGTGAGCAAGGCCCAGGGGGATGTCACACAGCCCACTCAGCTCTTGCCATTAGCCCAAAGGCGACACAGGGCTGGGGGGTGTAGCCCAGCGGTTAGAGCACTTGCCTAGCAATTTCAAGGTGCTGAGTTTGATTCCCCGCCACCCCATAAACTGCGTGTGGTGGCGCATGCCTGTAATCCCAGTACTCAGGAGGCTGAGGCAGAAGAATTGCTGTGTGTTCAAAGCCAGCCTGGGCACTACACAATAAGTTCAGGACCAGCCTGGACTATAGGGACCCTGTGTCTTACAGGGAAAAATAAAGCTATGCTCAAGTCAGTGTCTGAAGAAGATAGATCTCGTGTTGCTACCCTTTCTCTCTCTAGCAGTTTTTACTTTGTTTTTTAGTTCTGTAATCCCGGCTAGCCTTGAACTCACTGTGCAGCCCAAACTCACCGTACAGTCAGAATCTTCCTGTCTCAGCCACCTGAGAATGGAACTACGGACATTCACCACCCAGCGCTTTAACATCATTGGTGACGGCCGGCTGACTTCTCAGGTACCTCTAGGTAAGCCAGATGGACTGGTGCACATTTGTAAGCCTGGCACTCATAGTAGGCTGAGGCAGGAGGATTGCTGTGAGTACAAGGCCAGCCGGGGCTCCATAGTGAGTTCAGGACCAGCCTGGGCTGCAGAGCGAGACCCTGTCTCAAAAAAGATAACCTCTAGTGAAGTGGAGTGCACGTCTTCCCTCTAGACCACCTAGCTCCTTGGTTTCTTTTCTGGAAAAAGGGTATTACTCAGGAGACTAAAGCGAAGGATTGCCTTAAGTTCAAGGCTGGGGTTACAGGTGTACGCCATCATGACCAGCCGGGGAATTGAACCCAGGGCCTTGTGCATGCTAGACAAGCACTATAAACACTGAGCTATGCCCCTGGCCCCTTTTTTATTTTTAAAACAAGGTCTCGCTAAATTGCTAAATCGCCTAGGCTGGACTTGAATTTGCAATCCTTCTGCCTCAGCCTCCCAGAGTACTGAGACTCCAGGCCTGTGCCACCGTGCCTGGCTAGCTCCTTGTTGAAATACTTCCTTCTAATTTTTATTTTTTCTTTTCTTTTTCTTTTTTCTTTTCTTTTTTTTTTTTTTTTTTTTTTGAGACAGGCTCTCGCTCTGTGGTCCAGGCTGGTCCTGAATTCACTTCAGAGCCCAGGCTGGCCTTGGACTCACGGCAATTCTCCTGTCTCAGCCTCCCGAGTGCTGGGATTACAGGCGTGCGCCACCATGCCCAGTTTATGTGGTGCTGGGGAATCAAACTCGGGTACTTAGCGCTTGGCTTAGCGCTTGCTCAAGTGCTTTAACCGCTGAGCCATTCCTCCAGCCCCAATACTTCCTTCTAGTAAATTGAAATCTGACTATGAAGCCCTCTCTCTGCCCTCCAGATGCTACCTGACCTGTCTGCCAAATCCACGGACTCCCTGGCTTAACCCGAGGCCTGTGTTCCCAGGGACTTCCTTGTGACCATTTATGCTTTTGTTTTTGTTTTGTTGTTGTTGTTGTTGTTCTTTTTAAGGGTCTCACTCTGCAGCCCAGGCTGGTCCTGAGCTAACTATGTAGCCCAGGCTGGCCTCAAACTCCCAGCAATCTTCTTGTCTCAGTCTTCCGGGTGCTGGGATTACAGCCGTGCGCCACCACACCCAGTTTATATGGTGCTGGGGAATCAAACTCAGGGCCTTGAGCTCACTAGGAAAGTGCTTTTAACCACTGAGCTATTTCCTCCAGTCCAACATTTAGTCTTGAAGGAGCCAAATGCACAGATAAAAACAACACTATTGACTGACCTGGTGGTGGTTAGCTTTAGGTGTCCAATTGACTGAATTATAAAACACCTATACTAGGCTTGGCAATGCAGGCCTGTAATCCCAGAACTCTGGGAGGCTGAGGCAGGAGGATCACAAATTCAAGCCCAGCCAGAGAAACTCGAAGATTTAATAAAACATGTTTCAAAATACAAAATAAACAAGGTTGAGAGGTAGCTCAGTTTGAAGGCTCTAGGTTTAATCCCCAGTACTACCAAAGAGATAAACGAACAAATTCCGAGGGGAATGATGCAGCATTATTTCTGCGGCTGTCTGTGGGGTGGCCTGGAGAAGCCTGGCTGGCGAGTGGCAGCCCAAGAGAGATGCCCTGCACACAGTGGGTACCATCCTATGGGAGATACTGGGAGAGGGAGAGGGGAGGGAGGTGCCCTATGTCTTCCTCCTGGAGCAAGGACACGCTTCCCTTCCTGCCCTGACCCCAGACTCTAAAGAACTCTTCTAGGCCATCAGAATTCCAGGCTCTCTGGCCTTGGCACTCCAGGACTTAGCTCAGCATCCCCTGCACACCCTGTTTCCAGTTCTGAGGCCTCTGGACTTGAACAGAGTCCCATTACCATCCATTGCCTGGGCTGGACTTGAACTTGGGACCCTCCCCAGGTTCTGAGGCCTTTGGACTTGCATAGCCCCACTACCAGCTGGGATCGCAGGGACACCAGGAGGCAGCAGCCTGTGGGGGAACTTCTCAGGCTCCGTCCTCATGAAGCCAGTTCCCCAGGAAACTCCCGGTCCTGTCTCTGGGACTGTGTACCCCATTGTCTCTCCAGAGCCCTGATCCAGCCCCGAGATGCTCATTAGCTGAGGGGACAGCAGGACATCAGCTACAGACGTAGAAACTGACAGACCATGGCAAGAGACTATGAATAAAGGAAAGAAGAGAGCGAGTTAAAGGGGGCACTACCCGGGCGCACCACGGAAGCAGCCACGGTGGTTTCCCGCAGCAGCTGGGCCAGGATCTCGCCATTAGGCATGGGCTCTTCCTTAGAAGCAGCATCCGTTTTTGGCTGGGGGGAACCATAGTCTGAAAACTCCTGATTTTAATTTGGTTTTTAAGTTTCTGTGGCATCGGAGATAGAACCCAAGACCTCCACACGGAGCTACATTCCAGGTCCCTTTTTCATTTCTGATCTTGAGACTGGGGGTCACTAGCTCATTAACTTGCCTCACTAAGTCGTCAGGCTGCCCGGGCTGGGCCCGAGCTCACCATCCTCCCGCCTTGGGCTCCCAGGGTGCCTGCCTGATTTACTTCCCCACGCTGGTAAGTCAGGAGCCAGGCCTGGTGGTGCAGGCCTGAAATCCGAGAACTCTGAGAAGCTGAGGCAGGAGGATCGCAAGTTCAAGTCCACCCTGGGCAGTTTAGTCACTTAGCAAGACCCTATCTCAGAATCAAAAATAAACAAGGTCTGGGGATGTAGCTCAGTGTGAAGGCCTTGGGCTTAATCCCCAGTACTGCAAAGAGAGAGAGAGATTTCATATTAAAACCTAGATTTGCTGAAGCCAGCAGCCTAGTCCTGTAATTTTAGCATCGTGGGAGGCTGAGACAGGAGAATCACAACATGGAACCCATCCTGTGCTCCACAGCAATTCAGTGAGAGCCTAGGGCTAGAAGTATAGCTCAGTGGTTGAAACACTTGCCTAGCACTCACAGGATCTAAATTTGAGTCCCCAGCCCCACATTAAAAAAAAAAAAAAAAAGTCAGGTATCGTGGCGTATGCCTGTAATCCCAGCACTCAGAAGTCTGAGGCAAGAAGATTGGTTTAAATTCAAGGCCAACCTGGGCTATATAGCGAGTTCAGGATGAGCCTGTACTTAAGAGTGAGCCCTGTCTAAAGGCTGAAAATGTGGCCCAGTAAGTGAAGGTCCTGGGCTCGATTCCCAAAACAAACAAACCATGCCTGGATTTATGACCTCTACTGGAAAACCGGACGCTCTTGCAACAGCAGCCCCAGTTCCTCCAGGTGACACCTCTGTGTTGAGTAGCACGGCCCCCTAGACATGAGCTGTACCCCCTCCCATGCGGACAGCATCTCCAGCGGCCTGGCTGCGGGCACCGAGGTGGAAGAGTCTTACACTCAGCCCTGCCCTCAGTACTCTCATGACTCCTATTTAGAAGGTGTTTAATTCTGTGAATCCCACCCAGGAGAAGAAAGGAAAGGTATTGTTTTGGGGCTCTATTTTGACCTGGCCATCAAGGCTGGGCTGCAGTGTGGTGGCATAGTGCTTGCCTACTAAGAGGGGTGCCCTAGGTTCCATCCCAGCACCACAGAGGAAAATAAACCACCACCATGTACTAGAAGATTTTTTTTTTTTTTTTTTTGGTACTAGGTGTTGAACACAGTACCTTTGCCCTGGGCTATACCCTCAGTGATATCCCCTATCTTATTTTATTTTTATTTTTTGAGACAGGGTCTCGCTCTGCAGCCCAGGCTAGTCCTGACCTCACTGTGGTGCCCAGACTGGCCTTGGACTCACCGCAATGCCCCTGTCTGAGCCTACCAAGTGCTGGGATTACAGATGTGTGCAAAATGCCCAGTTTATGTGGTGAACTCGGGTACTTAGCACTTGACTTAGTGCTTGCGAGGCAAGCACTTTAACTGCTGAGCCATTCCTCCAGCCCCCCTTTTATTTTACAAGGATTATTTTAAAGCAGGGTCTCCCTAAGTCACTAAGTTGCCCTGGCTGGGCTTGAACTTGTGATCTTGCTGACATTACAGGTGCGTGTCACCGTGCCCAGCATATACTGGAAGGATGCTAACAGCTCCCTCGAACTGTTCTGGCCCTGTACCCTCTTTCCCACCCACAGTCAAGACCCTCATCAGAAGCCCACATCTGACCCCTGCTGCGTTGTGGGCACCACAGCAGGGAACTTGCACCCACAAAGTTTCCCTCATCCTGCAGCAAATCAGGGCTCACACCCCCTCCTCTCCGATGTCACTACAGTTTGTAACCTAGCAACCCAGCACCTGTTGGGTAGCGACTTCTCACCAGCTCATTCATCCCCCAACAGGCGCGACTGACTGCTCCCAAGCCAGGACAGGCTGATGCTGAGGAGTTGCTGAGAGAGTCAATTACTGAATGAAGACTCAGGGATGAATGACGCCGTTGGGGGGGGGGGTAGCAGTAAACAACCTGAGTTGTAAACAGACATGGTGGCTCACACCTGTCATCCCAGCACTGTGGGAGGCTGGGGCAGGAGGATCACACGTTCAGTCCCAAGCTGGGCAGCTCTACAAGACTCTGTCTCCAAACCACCCCGTATCCCCAGCACAGGCCACGACGGGTGTACGAGGATAAGTAAATCCCACAAAGAAAGACTTGGGTTGTGTTCGGTTGTTTGGTGAGCTTGTGTGGAAAACCAGTGAGGCACAGGAGAGACGTGGGTCAGTTAGGTCTAAGACAGCGCTACCCCATGGAGAAGGACCGGAGTGACAGCGCCCCAGGACAAAGGGGCATCGGGCAAAGGCCCCCACGGTGCGGAGCTGAAGGGTGTGGCTGAGCGACAGGGAGGGAAGGGACCAAGGGTTGCACAATCGACACCCATTACTGTGGTTTGGATCTGGAGCATCCCCCAAAAGCCTCATGCACTTGGACGTCACAGATTGTCTACAGAACCGTGTGCTGCTGGGAGCTGGGGCCTGGTCTGGAGGGTGGATTATAGGCGTGTGATGGAGGATAGGCATACGGCAGGTTGGACTGTAGGCATGGGGATTGGGTTACAGGCTTACTATACCTTCCACACCTGGAAGGGTGGAACACCGAGGCGGGACCTGGAAGGGGCGGCTCATGGGGACTGGCCTGGCACACACCGCTTTCTTCCTTCCTTCAGGACCGGACCGGACTTGGCTCAGCTTCCTGTTTGCCATGCTGTGAGGAGCTGCCCCACCCTCAGCCTCTGCCATGTGCTTTCACGGCTGCCAGCCGCCCATGGATTGACGGGGACCCTTTGAAACTGTGAGCTAAAATAAACTTTTCCTCCCCTAATTTGTGGATGTCTGTTTGGGAAGAGCACGAGTCAAAGCCTTGGAACATCGGTCTCCCCCTTCCCCCACCCTGATGTGCAGGTGACTCCCCAGGGAGCCCCAGGCCTTCCACCCTGGACAGGGCTGCATCCTCCCTCCCTCCTGCTCAGAGGCCACCCTCCCTCCAGGGCCGAGCAGCCCCTGGATCCTCGGCTCTCCTGCGCACACAGGGCCCTCGTGGAGTCTGGTCTCTGATCCTGTAAGCCTACCTAATAAATCTTCTTGCATAATTTTACATATTCTGTCAATTCTTTTCCTCTTGAGAACCTAATACAAGCATAGTTGTCCGGAGACAGACCACAACCTCATCTCCAAGGCTCCCAGAACACAGGACCGGGCTGCCCTGCTCAGCACGCTGAGAGGATGAACCAGCGGCCAGGGAAGGGCAGCCCGCGTTGGCAGCTGCCCTGCTGCTGGCATGACCGAGAGGCCGAAACAGCCACCACCGCTCGGATGAGAGCAAAGGCAAGCAGTGCAGGTGTAGGCCCGGCCAGAGCAGCAGCCGGAGCAGCAGGCTGAGAGCGCCCCTCCGGTTTCCTCCTGTGCGCCAAGGCTGCCTGTGGCACACGCCCAAGATCTGTTGCCTGAAGCCCTGTCACCGACGCATCGGCCTGAGCAGAGACCATAAGGAAGTGTCGGGAAGATCAAGGCTCCAGGGGCAGCTCTCAAATGACGGGAGGCATTGGGGCGCACACCGGGCCTCCTGACTCCCAGAGCAGAACAGCCCAAGTACAGCACGGGCCCAGGCCGAGGCCAAGATGGGGCCAGGTGCCCGAGGCGACAACCACTCCCAAAGTGACCGCTGAGCTATGTCCCCAACCCCCGGAAGTCACCTTTAAAATAAATCCCGATCCCTCCGGGTCTGCTGCACTTGCTGGAACCTAAGATGAGACGCTGCCAGAAGAGATTCAGGAAGCCAGTTCTCAGGGTGGGCTTGGGGTTGCCCGCCAGGTACGGGGGCCCTGCTACCCTGACCCCATCATTAGGTGGGGCCAAACCCCAGCATGCTGCTTTAGCACAGTTACCGAGAGCCTCGCCGCTGGGAGATATGAAGGCCACCACTCTTTTGCTTCAGGCTTTTGTTTTGTTTTTAATAAGCCAAGACTGAGAGTGTTTGCCCGCGACCCTAGAACCCTGGAGGTGAGGCAGGAGGACTGCAAAGTCCAGCCTGGGAAACTTAATGATCTGGTGAGGCCACATCTCAAAATAAAAATAAGACTGAGAGCGAGGAGCTCACGCTACTGCTTGCACACTAGGGGCATAGCTCGGTGGGTGGCACCTGCCAGCATGCGTGAGGCCTTAGATTCAATCCCTAGTACCACGAAGCAAAAAGAAACTAAGCAGAAGACCAAGAGAAGTTACTCCTGCTTCCAGGCCTTTGTGTGGCATCACAGAAGTACAGACATACACATGTACACACACGCTGTTTCAACGCGGTACTGGGAATCCAGCCGGGCCCAGCACATGCCAGGCACTTCCCTACCCCTGCGCCTAGACCCAGCTCCTCACCGCTGGCTTACTGCGTAAGACAAGCCCCGTGCTTTTTAGGGCGTTCTGTTTTTTCAACCTGGCACCCCAACAGTCTCCAGGAGGCCCTTCCACCATTCTTTGGTGCTAGCTGCTCCACAGTAATACTAATAACTCGTGTGCATACATGTTCACTGCTGCTATTCAACTGCTTGTAAATTATTTCTTTCTCTCTCTTTTTTTTCTGAGACAGGTTCTTGCTCTGTAGTTCAGGTTGGTCCTGAGCTCACTATGTAGCCCAGGCTGGCTTTGAACTCACTGCAGTCCTCCTGCCTCAGACACCTCAGGGCCGAGACTACAGGTGTGTGTCACCACGCCTGGTTTATGTGGTGCTGGGGAACTGAACAGGGGCCTTGCATTTCCTAGGCAAGCACTCTAATCACCAAGCTATACTTCCAGCCCACTGGGAGATTTTTTGATTAGAAACACTGTTGTGTGGATCACCATGAACATACATAGGGCATTCCAAAAATCAGTGGATGGCAACACTGGCAGAGGAAGAGACAGAGAAACAGAGAAGGCAGATCCCACCCGGAATCCTGTTTACCCGGGGGAGGGGCAAACGGCTGCCCCTCCGCCACTGCACCCAGCCTACCAGCAGGTAACTAACTGGCTACACCCCTGGAGGACGGCAGCATACTAGATGGTCGAGCAGGGCCTGGGGGTGTGGCTTATGGCTAAAGCACTTGCCTGGCAAGTGGAAGGCCCTGGTTCGATTCCCAGCCCCATATTAACATTAGTTAGACATGGTGGCTGGGAGGTTGAAGTAGGAGGATTGCCATGAGTTTGAAGCCAACCTAGGCTACATAGCAAGATTAAGACCAGCCTGAACTCCAGAGTGAGACCCTGTCTCTCTCTGTCTCTCTCTGTCTGTCTGTCTGTCTCTCTCTCTCTCTTTCTCTCTCTCTCTCTCTCTCACACACACACACACACACACACATGGTGGAGGAGAGTCAGTCTTGATCTCTGCTGTTGGGAGGTCAAATGCTCAGGAATGGCAAAAGCTGGGTCAGTTTGGTGGTGTTTTGTATTGTTATTTGGGCACTGGGGACCGAATGCATGACTTTAATACTGAGCTATATCCCAGCCATGATTTTTTTTTTTTTTTTTTGAGACAGGATCTTGCTCAATTGCCCAGGCTGGGCGTGAAATTATGATCCTCCTGTCTCAGCCTTCCATAGCACAGAGATTATAGCTCAGTACCAGACTCACCTGCCTTTTTTTTTTTTTTCCTGGTGTTTATCTTTGTGATACTGGAGATCACACTGAGTTACATCACCAGCCCATTTTTATTTTTGATTTTGAGACATGTTCTTACCAAGTTACTAACTGTCGAAGCGGGGCTTGAAGTTGAGTTTCTCCTCCATCAGCCTCTCAGAGTGCTGGGACGACAGGCCCGTACCATGGGCTGGCACCAAATTGGTCTTGGTGAGGGATGTTCCTGTCATTTGGTTGGTGCATAACTCCCATTACTGCCACACAGACCAAGTGGACAAGCACCAGAATGGCTGGGGACGAGGCTGACTAGTATAGAATGGGTCATTCTGCTTACGTGATCACCGAGATCCCAAGCGCCGCCCCTGCCAGGCTCAACCTTTGAAGAACATTCAAACGGGACAGTTCCGTTCACACTGTGGGCACTCTGCGTGCCACCACGCACCTCCTCCCCAGATCTCTCCCATCCTGTACTTCCTGTTCTTTCAAGTCTCTTAGTCACTGCCTATAATTCCCATCCCGGGCCGTCTCTAAGTCTAGACCACGGGGACAATTAAATATTGTGCCCCTTGGGAGAGCTTCCCTTCACCACTGTCCTTCAAGAACACTTTTTTTTCGCCCTGTATTTGAAACTGAAGCCAAGGCCTTTGCACTGAGCCATCTCCCCAGCCCTTACTTTATTTTATTTTGAGCCATCTCCCCAGCCCTTACTTTTAATTTATTTTATTCTTGTGAAAGGGTCTCACTCTGTACTACAGCCTGGTCCAAAACTCACCATGTAGCCCCAGCTGGCCTCAAACCCACAGCAATCTTCCTGCTTCAGCCTCCTTAGAGCGGGGATTACAGGTGTGCATCACCACACCAGGCTTATGGGGTGCTGAGGAATTGAACTCAGGGCCTGGGGTTTGCTAGGCAAGCGCTCTAACTGCTGAGGTACTAACCCAACCCCCGACTCTCTTTTTAAATCTTTGATTATGCTAAATTGCTAAGCTGCCCAGGCGGGGCTCAGACTCGCAATTCTCCTTCCTCAGCCTCCTAAAGTGCTGGGATTCCAGGCCTGCACCGCCAAGGGTACCTGAAGATCTATTTTTAGATGTGACAATCATAGTGCAGATATGATTTTCTTTAAAGACTAAGTTTTTGTCTATTAAATGCTGAATCTGAATTTCTTCTAAAAACATGCTACTAGTTAGGGATGCGGCTCAGTGGTAAAGCCCCTGCCTAGTAGGCATGAGGCCCCGACTTAACGCCTCAGAACTGCAAATAAATACAATATTTTAAAAATACCGCTGAAGTCTATTTGTGACCTACATAGAATTAATTCTGGTGGCTGGAGGAACAGTACAGTAGTCAGAGGGCTTGCCTAGCAAGCACAGGTCCTGAGTTCGATTCCCCAGTGTCACATAAACCAGGCATGGTGGCACACTCAGAGGCTGAGGCAGGAGGATTGCTGTGAGTCCAAGGACAGCCTGGGCTCCATACTGAGTTCAGGGCCAGCCTGGGCTCCAGATCAAGACCCTGTCTCATAAGTAAGTAAATAAATAAATAAATGTAAAAGAGAGATAGAAGGAAAGCAAGAAGACTGGAGAGGGAAAGAGAGTGTGGCGGGGGTGGGTGATGAGGTGGGAAGGGTAAGGAAAGTAAATTGACACATGTAAATATGTCAACTTCTCCCCTTGATTGTTGTTAGTATGTATCATGATACACGCTAATAAAACGAATAAAAAAAAGGTCCAAAGGAAAAAATAAAGAAAAAAAGAAACAGAATAAAAACTCCAGGTTGGCAAAGATGAAACACGAGCCCCTGCTGATTCCTGCTAAAGCTGGGTGACAGGGTGGATTTCTTACTCTCTCTACTTCTCTGCGGGCTCCGAGTTTTCTGTGTTTTATCCTTTGAGACAGGGTCTCACTGTGTAGTCCAGGCTCGTCTGAGCTTGCTATGGAGCCCGCCCCAGCGCCCCCAGTGCTGTGATCCCAGCCTGCACCATCGAGCCCAGCTTCTGTGGTGCTGGGGAATCGAACCCAGCACTTCACACCTGCTAGGGAAGTGCCTTCACTTCTGTGCTATTCCTCCACCCATCCTTTCTGTATCAGCAGGCTGCGTGTTGCTTGTTAGCCCAGCACTCTGGGAGGCTGAGGCAGGAGGACTACCAATGATCAAGATGTGGTATATAAATTAAAAAATAAATAAAATGGTAGAAGAAAAAGAAAGTGAGGTAGGGAGAGTCTAAGTAAAGGCTGTGGGGTCCCTTGAAACTCTTCTCGTCCTGAGGTCACTATGGAGCCAGGCAGCACTGGACTCCTGTCTCAGCCTTCTGAGTGCTGCTGGGGTTACAGGCGTGCACCACCTCGCCCAGTTTCTGGGGTGCTGGGGAATTGAACTCAGGTACTTAGCACTTGACCGGCAAGCGCTTTAACTGCTGAGCCACTCCTCCAGCCCTAGCCTCTTCTTTTGAGACAGAGTCTCGCTGTACAGTTCAGGCGGGTCAACAGCGCCAGCAGCTACACCAAAGCGCGAGCTCGGCCAGGGCGATGTGGCAGCTTGGCAAGACCATGTTTCAAAATAAAATAACATAATAACAATAATAAAGACTGAGGATGAAGAGAGGGCCGGGGTTAAATCTGCAGTACAAAAAAATTTTATAATACCAATAAGTCACGTTCTGACAGGAGGCTTGTGGTTGAGTCCAAGCCCGGCCTGACTATCTAGTGAGCTCACGACGCGCCTGGACTACACAGCAAGACACTGTCACAAAAATATAAACAAACAAAAGTCGCATTCTAGCTCAGCAACAGAGCACTTCCCAGGCGTGCCAGTGGCCTGGATCCAACACCAATATGGACGGTGGGCACTGGAGGAAGGGGAGGCTTTTATTTTAAGCGGCCTTCACCTTGTGTCCCCCTCAGCTTCATTTCTCTAACTTCTCATGGTATCAAAATTTCCCCAAAGACCTGTCACTCCCTCGCCCTGTCCTCTCCTGGGCCCTCAGCTGTCACTCCTTTAAGCCACCCTGGCCAAGGCCACTGGGCATCCCTGTCACCAAATGCCACGGGCACTTTCTTGTCCTCCTGACCTCTCAGCGGCATTCCACACCATCCGTGCCCCTTCCTTTCCGGGAACACTTTCTCCCCTGGCTCCTGGGAGGCGACACTCCGCTAGTTTCCCTCTGAGCTCACAGGCCACTGTCTCCAGTCCAAGAGTCCCTGTATACCACCCCGGACTGTAACAGCAGCCCCGCCATCCTTTCCCATACTGAACAATCGAAACAAAACCCCAAGTTACTTTTCCCAACACTCCCCCGTTTTCTCAGTGGCATGTATCTGCGGTACACAGTGGTTACACTGAACCTGGACACCTTGCGCCCATACATATTACATCACTTCCCATTCTTTTCCCCACCCCTTCCGTCCCCCATTCCCCAAATCTCACCCTTTGGACTCTACTATTTATTTATATTCGAGATTTCTCATATTAGAGAGACTGCGTGACATTTAATCTTCTGAGACCAACTCAAGTCACTAAACATCGTGGCCTGGCATTGCATCCACCTACCCATGCATCACTCAAATCTGTCTTCATGGCAGAATAGTACTCCATGGTGTGTATGAGCCACATCTTTATCCATCGTTCTACTGATGTAAAGCAAATCTGTGACCTCGTTGTGTGCTAGAAAAGCACTTACATCACTGACTCACACCCACAGTTCTTTTTATTGTTTAGCTGAGATGAAATCTCACTAAATCGCCCAGGCTGTCCTTCAACGCTTACCCTAAATGATTTTTTTTTTTTCTTTTGAGACAGGGTCTTGCTCTGTAGCCCAGATTAGTCCTGAACTCTCTTGTAGCCCTGGCTAGCCTTGGACTCAGGGCAATCCTCCCGCCTCAGCCGTGGAATGCTGTGATTACAGGCATGTGCCACCATGCCCAGATTTATGTGAAGCTGGGGGATCCAACTCAGGGCCTTGTGTACTAGGCAAGCATTTTCCCGCTGAGCCATTCCTCCAGGCCCCCATGCAGGGATTACAACTATGCACCATCAAAGTTCTAGACTATTAAAAAATGAATCTTTTCTCTCTTTTTTTGAGACACAGTCTCACTCTGTAGCCCAGGCTGGTGTGGAACACACAGCAATCCTCCTTCCTCAGCCTCAAGAGTGCTGAGATTACAGGCCTGCACTACCACATTCAGCTTTAAACCAAGAGTTTGATCCCTCAGCACCACATAAGCTAGGCACTTTATAATAACTAGCCCCAAAACAAAGAAAGAAACCCAGGCATTTGGGAGGCTAAGACTGGAAGACTGAGTAATTCAAGACCAGACTGGGCCGCAGGGCAGAATCCTCTCTCAAAAACAGAACAAACAGGCTGGAGGAATGGCTCAGCGAGCGGCTCCAGTGCTTGCTTGGCAGGTCTCCTTCAAGCACTCCTTCAAGCACTAAGTACCCAAGTTCAATTCCCCAGCAACACATAAGCCAGGCATGGTGGCACACGCTTGGCTGAGGCAGGAGGACTGCCGTGAGGACAAGGCCAGCCTGAGCTTCACAGTGAGTTCAGGACCAGCCTGGGCTGCAAAGTGCGACCCTGTCTCAAACAAAAAAAACACACAGGCCTCAATGAGGCAAAGATTCACTGTTTGCTGATACCAGTTTATGCTGGGTTATAGGTGTGGGCTTATTTTACCTAGCTGCCCACTTTCCATTTCCATTTGGAATGTTCTTTTCTTTACTTTTCTTTCTTTCTTTTTTTTTTTTAAGACAAAGTCTCACTCTGTAGACCTGTAGTCCTGTAGTCCAGGCCGGCCCTGAAATCACTACGTCGTAGCCCAGGGTGGCTTCAAACTCCCAGGGATTCTCCTGCGTCAGCCTCCCGAGTGCTAGGATTCCAGGCCTGCCTGGCTTTTCCCTTTGGAAATCTAAATGACAGCTCAGATGTGACCTGACCAAATCAAGCACATATGTGCAAGTAGAGCTGGGGATTGACACAGGGCCTTTGCACTGAGCTAGCCCTTCCTCTAGCTTTTTCTTTTTTTGAAGCCAGACCTGGCTACACTGCTCAAGCTGGGTTGAAATCTGCAACCCTCTTGCCTCAGTCTCCTGGGATTCCAGGCCTGCACCACCAGGCCAGACTCCAAACCCAATTCCGATCCCTCCATTGTCCCCTAACAGTTCCCTCCCCAGCGTTCCACAGCCCGGTTTGCAGGTCACACACCCGCAGTTCCTAATCCGTAACATCTCACTCTCTCAAGCCTCCAGTCCAACCCAGCCAACTAGTGCCCTGGGCAGCACCACTCCCCACCTATCCCATCTTTCTCAAGCCCTTACCTGGCCACCCGGTGTCCCAGCAGGCACTGTATGTCCTTCTCCACGTTTAATGATTTGTGTTTACTTTTATCTCCACGTCCACTGCTACTACATCCTTACTCCACTTAACTTTTTTTGAGGCAGAGTTCCACTCTGTAGTCCAGGGTGGTCCTGAACTCACTATCTAGCCCAGGCTGGACTAGAACTCATGGCGATCCTCCTGCCTCAGCCTGCCAAGAGCTGGGATAAAAGGCGTGCACCACCACTCGTAGCTTACGTGATGCTGGAGGACGGAATACAGGGCTCTGCATTTGCTAAGAAAGCGATTTACCCTCAGAGCTCCGCCCCGTCTCCCTTTAACATTTTTATAACTGAAACACAGGAAGGTCAGATTTGTCTCACGGCAATGAGGGGGGAGGTAAATATGGGGAGGAACGAATAAAGCAGATTATGGGGTGCGCGAGGGGTCACGCACACCTTGGGCCCACTTAAGGATCACGACTCGTTCACGGCAAGAATTCTCCATAAAAACTTTCAACAAGCGCTCGGCGCGCCATCAAACACTGTAATCCCAGCACTCGGAGGCAGCAGAAAGACCCGCAATTCGAGCCGAGCCGGTGTAACCCAGTACTTGGGGAGGCCCGGTCTCAAAAACAGGCGTGGAGGGAGGGGGCTGGGACTGCACCTCAACGCAAAGGCCCCGCGTTCGAGCCCCTGTCCCAAACTCAATACGAACGCCGGTACCCCTGGGAGACCGGAGGATCGCAAAGCGAGCTCGGCCTGGTCATGCTAGGGACTCGGACGGAACCTGCCTCAGCACCCACAGCAGCGGAGCGGGCGAGGAAGCAGCTTAGGGCTAAGGTCCTGGATTCAAGCTCCGTGCCACGAAGAAGAAAACAAATCAACAGAAAGCCAAGCCCCGGGAGCCTTGGCAGCCGGCCCTGCAGATCCGCGCGGCGCGGCTTGCCACGGATGGCCGCGCGCTCCCAGCGCCGCGCAGGGCGCGGGGCGGCCGCCGGCACACCTCTGGGGAAGCAGCTCGGGAAGCCGGAGCCCCGCCCCGGGCCCGCCCCGCACGTGCAGCCGGCTCCGCCCCGCAGCGGCACGTGACCGGCCCCGCCCCCGCGGGGCCCCAGCGGGACTGCGGCCGCGCGTCTCCGCGAGGGCTCCGGGCTGACGTCCAAGCTGATCCCTGCGGGTGGGGCGGGGGGGCCGGGTTGGGGGATCTGGGGTTTAGGCCGCGACAAAGGTACCGGAGAGAAAGGCGGGGAGGGCGGCCCGGCCCCATCTGCCCCTCCGGCGCGATCGCCGCGGGGACCCGCGCGCCGGCCCAGGTGTCTGGGTGTGGCCGCCCCGCGCCCCTCCCCTGCGGAAGTGACCGTGCGCACGGGCCGCGCCGCCCCGGGTCCTGCGCCGCCGCGCGCGCCGCCTCCTTTGTGTCTGCCAGCCTGGGGTGCCGGAAAGCGCCCGGGTTCGCTTTTTTCCCCCTTCGTGTCCTTTCTCACGGGTCAGACGCCTTCTGCGGACCCCCGCGCCGGCCACCTGCACCCTGTACCCCGTCTCCTGCCCCGGCCGTGGGCGGGGAAGACGCCCTCGGAGTCTAGAAAAAAGACTTCGTTTCCAAACCCACGCGTCCCGAGCCCGGCTGCGGCTGCGGCGGCCTGTTTACGCACCGCCTCGCGAAATGGCGCCGGTGTCCCGACTCCGGCCGGGCGCCATCGGGAGACAGGTGGGGGCCCGGCGTGGGGGCGCACACCTGTGTCCTGAGCACTGGAGGAGACCGAGGCTGGAGGATCGCAAGCTGGAGCCAGCCTGGGCAGTTTACGGAGCGAGATCCCGTCTCCGGGAGGGCGGAGGGGCGTAGCGCGGTGCCAGTTCCGAGTTCAGTCGCCACTACCACAAGAAAAAGAAGTGTGACCGTCGGGCCTGAGTGGGAGGCAGAGAGGGCACAGTGTGCTGGCTGGGTGGGGTCCCGGGGCTGCGCACCCTCGGGGACCCGCCGGCATCTCAGCGGGGTGCTGGTCGGAAGCGGGAGGGTGCGGGGGTGGCCGCCGCCGGGGAGCCCGCCAGGCCTCCGGGGCGGGGATGGTGAGTCATCCATTGCGCCGACCATGGCCGGGTGAGTTTCCCTCTCCCGCCTCTGTCCCCATTATATTGTGTACGGGAGTCGGAGGCACAGGGACTCGGCGTAGAGGACGGCGGCGCTTGCACACTGGAGCTGTGTGACCTCAGAAAGTCGCCTCTTTGAGCCTGGCGGTCTGGCCTGCTTATTGGGAGGGGCTCGCTTTTTTTTTTTTTTTAATGTTAACTGCGGATTGACTCCGGTCCTTCACACTGAGCGACACCCCCAAACCTTTTATTTATTTCATTGTTTTTGTGGTACTGGGGATGGTATGCCTAGGGTCACACCGACCCGTTCCCAGCCTATTTATTTATTTAGAGACAGGTTCTCACTCTGTAGTCCAGGCTGGTTCCTCTTCTGCCTCGGCCTCCCGAGTGCTGGGATGAGACGCACGTGCCGCCACGCCCGATTTCCTGGTGCTGTGGAACCGAACCCTGGGCCTTAACCCTTGAGCTATGCCCCTTCCCTCCCACTTTTATTTTTGATTTGAGATAGGATCTCAGTAAGCGGCACAGGTTGGGCTCCCAAATTTGCAATCCTCCTGCCTCAGCCACCTTGAGTGTAGGGATTCCAGACTTGTGACACGAATGGGCACCTGCAGCCTTTGGCCGAGTCTTAATTTAATCCCTACTACTTTGGCCTCCTCCGAAGGCCGGCTTCCTCCTGAGGGGAGCCTGTGCACCCGAACCTAGCAAGTGTGCTGTCCTATTTCCCCGTGGTGCAAACCCAGCCACCCCAACTTCTATTCTTTGCACATATTCGGAGGCTTCCAGCACCGAGCCTGTGCTGGCCCAGGCAGCCGAGATGAAGGCAGCAGGCTTGGCCCATAGAAGCCAGTAAAAGAGCTAGGACAGGTGTCCACGTCCCTTGACCCTCCTGGGTCGGGCGCCAGGATCCCTGGGCACTGCCCTGCGTGTGTAGCTTATTTGCTTTCTGACATTTGTGTTTGGTTTGGTTTTGGGGTACTGGAAATGGAACCCAGGACCCTTGCACTGAGCTATATTCCCAGTCTCGTGTGTGTGTGTGTGCGTGTGTGCGTGTGTGTATAATATTTTGAAGCAAGGTCTTGCTAAATTACCCAGGCTGGTCTTGAACTTTAGAACTTCCTGCCTCAGCCTCCCAGAGTGCTCAGGTAACAGGTGTGTGCCACCATGACTGCCCTTAATATCTTTCTGAAAGCGCTGTAGCCTGGTCACCAAATGATGCCCAGGTGTGCAGTGTAGGCTGTGAGGAGCCAAACCTGACCTTGCGGAAGACCCTTTCACCTTGACACCTGTCCATGAGGACAGCCCCCAGGGGACTCCCTTTTCTGCCCTCCTTGTCCCCTGGTTTCAGCACTAATGCACGTGTGTCAGACCTTTGACTTGCCTTCTTTATTTGCCCTTGATTTTTATTTATTTACTCATTACATAAATAGGCTAGACTTGGACTCAAGGCAGTCCTCCTGCCTCAGCCTCCCTAGTGCTGTAATTACAGGCCTGTGCCACCCTGCCCAGCTTATGTGATGCTGGGGAATCGTGCCCAGGGCTTTGTGCGTGCTAGGCTAGTGTTCTAACCACTGTTCTATTCTTCCAGCTGACTTTTTAAAAAGCTTTAGTAGGAGCTGAAGGAATGGCTCAGTGGTTAAAGCATTTGCCTAGCAAGCACTATTTCAAGTGCTTAGTACCTGAATTCTATTCCCCTGCACCACGTAAGCTGGACTTGAGGATGCATGCCTGTAATCCCAGCACTTGGGAGGCTGAGGCAGGAGGATTATCCTAACTCCAGAGCCAGCCTGGGCTCCGTAGTGAGTTCAGGACACTCCTGGACTACAAAGTGAGACCCTATCTCAAAAAAAGCTTTAGTATTTATATATGTACGTTTATTATATATTTTATATGTAGCCTAAGGCATTTCCTCTTTTTTCATTAAAAAATGAGGGCAGGCCGCAGGTTGAACACCTTGGCATCTGTGAGTCCCATCGAGGGCCTCTCTGCAGCTGTGGGAGGTACTCACGGAGGGTGAGTCCTGGGTGACTGGAGGGTGCTGTCCTCTCCCTGTGTCTCCTTGCAGAGCCATAAGGACTTAAATGATCTCTCTCCCCTGCCACTGCGGAATTGTGTTGTGCTGGCGGCTCTGTTCCTGCTCTTGCCTAGACAGGAGAGCTTGTGGGGATGAAGGTGTGGCTCGGTGGCACTAGACTAGCACGCACAAGGCTCTGGGTTTGATTCCCCAGCAGCACATAAGCCGGGCATGGTGATGCACACCTGTAATCCCAGCACTTGGGAGGCTGAAGCAGGAGGATTGCAGTGAGTTGGAGGCCAGCCTGACATGTACAGTTCAGGACATATAGCCTGGACTACAGAGTGAGACCCTGTGTCAAAAAAAAAAAAAAAAGAGATCTTGGTAGGAGATGGCAGAGACCTGCCACTTGTGAAGTTAAGCCAAGCCCAGGCTGACACTAGCAGTGAACAGGCTCCCTGGGGACCAGGTCTAGGCAGGCAAAACCACACTAGAGGCCAAGCGGCCTGGTGTCCCCAGGGCTGCCTTTCTGGATGTGTGAAGGACCCACAGCACAGCTGGGGTCCAGTTCCTACCAGTCCTATCCCGAATGTCCCTCTGGTCCCCTCCGGGCCTCACCATTTGTTTGTTTTTATGGATTTTGAGACAGGGCCTCTCCAGGTTGCCAGATGCCCCGGCTGGGCCTGAGCTTGCTGTCCTCGGATTACAGGTGGGCACCATATCACACTGCCCAGCTCTCCATTCTGTGCCCGTCCCTACCCCAGCTTTCTGCCAGTGTCAGTTCCACCCTGACAAGCTGCCCTTTGCTGTCCCTCTGTGGTACAGCAAGATCCTTCCAATTGAAAGGTCCCATCCTGGAGAGAGGAGGGAGGCCAAGAGGACTCTGGAAGTCAGTGACTCGCGGGACTTGGCAAGTTCCTGAACCTGCTGGAGTGGCGTGACCCCTTCCCCACAGACGCAGAAGCAGTAAACCACGGCTGGAGTTTAAGACTCCTGGCCAGCAGCCCCTGCCGTGGGCTCCGAGGCTGCAGCTCCCATGAGCCAGCCCCTGCATTGGGGGGCTTTTCAGTGAGGTGGCTGCCCGTGAGTCACCCTGCCCCTGTAGGTAACCCCTCCCCTTCTCCTGTAAATAACCCCAATAAACCCACTGCTTTGCCAGGTTGGACTTCGGCGTAGTCAGTACCGCGGTCTGTGGATTGTGCTTATATCTGGGGCCAGTAGGTGTGCACAACTCCTCAACCCCACACCTCCCGGGGAGCTTCTAAGGCTCTGGGCCACATGGCTCCCACCACGCCACCAGTCTTGAAGGTACAGCAACATCTGGCCAGATGCCATGGCACAGGCATGTCATCCCAGCACTCTGGGAGGCCGACAGGGGCAACTTCGAGACTCAGTGATACACCCTGTTGTCTCCAAAGAAACCAGAATCAGCAAGTAGGGCTGGCAGTGCAGCTCACGGTGAAAGCTCCGGGTTCCGCTCCCGGTAATGTGTAGACACACACAGACAGCAGGATCCAAACGACCTCACTCCCTTGCCTGGTGGATTCTTCTGCAGGACTGATGAGCTTTCTTTCTTTTCTTCCTTCCCTCCTTTATTTATTTATTTATTTATTTATTTATTTGAGTCAGGATATTGATCTGTGGCCCAGGTTGGCCTTGGACTAAAGGCAATCCTCCTGCCTCAGCCTCCGGACTGCTGGGATTACAGGCATAGGCCACCACGCCTGGCTTATGTAGTGCTGGGGAATCGGAACTCCACTCTGGGACTTAGCTTGATTAGCGCTTGCTAGGCAAGTGCTTTAACCACTGTGTCCTTTTTTTCTTTACCTTTTATCTTATCTTTTCCAGCACTCTTTATCTTTCTTTCTTTTTCTTTCATTTTGTTTTCTGGGACAAAGTATGTCTGATTCTCTGAATTGCCCAGGCTGAGCTCAAACCTGTGATCCTCCTGCCGCAGGCTCCCAGCGTGCTGGGAGCGCAGGTGTGCACCGCGGTACCTGTTAGGGCTGTCCTGCTGAACTGGACTCCGTAACGCGCGGCATGGCGTGTGATGTGTGAGTCATGACTGACTGACCGCAGAGGGGCAAAGGGGCTGCAGATCCCCGGCTCCTCCCACAGGCTGGGTGAGTTTCAGACCCAGGTGCCTCAGGCTAAGTAAGGGTCACAACCTGAGCCTTCTCTGTGCTCACGGGCTCGGCCAGGGCCAGCAGCTGCCTGAGGAGGAGCTGGCCTTCTTTCCAGAGTGACTTCCAGCGAATCTGAGGGGACCTGCCGGCAGGCCTAGTTACCACAGCCATGGCAGTTTCGCTACTCTACTCAGGCATGGGCCTGTGGAGCTGGGGCACCCACAGGGGCACCCCTGCTGGGATTTCTGGGAAGTACCTGGGGCCAGCCATTAGGAGAACCCGGGGTGTTGGGATCCCCTGGATTCGTCCCCCTGCCCACAAAGCGCAAGCTGCAACTTTAGGTGGAGGCCCGTGCAGGATACAGTGTCAGAGCAAGCCTGCAATCCGAGCACTCCGGGAGGCCGAAGCAGGAGGAATGCAAATTTCGGCAGCTTAGTAAGAAGGGTCAAAATCAAGATCCCAGAAATCAGCTGGGGGGCCGGGAGCATAGCCACAGCACTTACCTAGCAAGCACAAGGCCCTGGGTTCGATTCCCTAGCCTGTAATCCCAGCACTCGGGAGGCTGAGGCAAGAGGATTGCTCTAAATTCTAGGCCAGCCTGGCTCCGTACTGAGTTCAGGACCAGCTTGAACTACAGACCAAGACCCTGTCTCAAAAAGAAAAAGTAGGCTGAGGATATAGCATGATGGCCCTGGGCTCCATTCCCAGCACTACAAAAAAAAAAAAAAAAAAAAAAGGCAGTAACATCTCCAAGATATTAACCATGAGATAAAGTTAGCGATTGGAGGGTAGAAAAACCTGGGCAGGATGTGCCCCCCGCCACGAGGTGGCACGCCAGGGTGGCGACGGCCTCCAGCGCTCCTGCTGCCCTGACGCTGGTTTGCTTTGCGTTCTTCCCTCAGACGGCCTAACCTCGATCTAACTGGGAGAAAACCCAGTTAGGTGGAGAGTGTAACTGTAGTATGGTTATGTAAGACGCTGACCTTACAGGAAGCTGGGCAAGAGGATACGGGAACTCACTCTGCTATTTTTGCAACTTTTTGTAAGTTCAACATGGATTCAGGGGTTTGGGCGATGGCTCAGTGGTTAGAGCGCTTGTGTAGTAAGCACAAGACCCTGAGTTCGATTCCCCAGCACCACATTAGATGGGTGTGGTGGTGCATGCCTGTAATCCCAGCACTCGGAAGGCTGAGGCAGGAGGAATGCTATGAGATCAGAACCAGCCAGGTCCGCAGAGTGTGAGATCTCATCTCAAAAAAAAAGGAACTACAAAAATAAAAATAGAAGAGAAACAAAAAGTACTGTCACTGCTGCCCACAGGCCAGACCATGGTGGGTAAAGTGCCCCTCACACGTGTTCCCAGTAAAAATAATGAATTACAAGAAAAAAAAAGACCACATGGGTGGGTGCTGGAAGGCCATGTCATCCACTTGAGGTCTGGTAAATATGGCCCAGTGGGGCCTAGTGGCCCTGTTAATTTCAGCATCCTGTGAGCTTGTGGCAGGAAGATTGCAAGACTGAGTCCATCCTGGGCAATTAACTGACTTAGGGAAACCCCACCTCAAAATCAAGAATAAAAATGGACTGGGGCTATACCTCTTTGGGGTACCTTCCCTTTTAAGAGTTAAAATCATCCTACAAAAATGATATGTATGCACCACATGGATAGCAGCACAGTTCATAATAGCCAAATCTTGGAAGCCAGTATGTCCAACAGCACGTTAGTGGGTAAAGAGGATGTGCTATACATACTCAGTGGAGTACTACTCTGCCATAAAGAAAGATCTGAGTCATTTCTAGGAAAGTGGATGCACCTTCAGAGCATTGTGCTTAGCAACATGAGTCAGACACAGAAGGATAACTGTCATATGGCTTCCCTAATATCAGAAAAGCAAACCATAAAAAAAGTAAAAGATGGAAGAAAGTAAGATAGACTTTGTGGAGAGGAAAGGGAATGTGGGGGCAGGAAGGAGAAAGGGATGCATCATGTAGATTTAAAAAGGGGGAGGCTGGGGATGCAGTTCTGGGCTTGATCCCCAGATCCCAACCTTCCTTTGTGACCTGTACCCCAAAAGAATCCAACATTGAAGGGAGTTTCCTCTTATGGGAATCTTCCGGCTCATCACAGTAGACATAATGGTCAACCAAGCGCTGGCGCCTACTGCAGAACGATGATGACCAGACACCACCGGCCTCCAGGGAGTCACGCAATACCTGCCATGAACCCATCTAGTCAAAAACCTCACTCTGGGAACTGGGGGGCATAGCTCAGGGGTTAAAATGATTGCCTAGCAAGTACAAGGCTCTGGGTTTGATTCCCCGGCACCACATTTAAAAACGGGGAGGGGTGTGGGGGTCGCAGGTGGAATGGCACAGCAGTTGAAGTTGGCTTTGTAAGCGCAAGGCCCAGAGGTCAATTTCCCAGCCTAGGTGTGGTGGTGCATGTCTGTAATCTCAGCACTTGGGAGGCTGAGGCGGGAGGATTGCTGTGAGTCCAAGGCCAGTTTGGGCTACAGAGTGAGTTTGGGACCAAAATGGGCTATAAAAAAAAATTAACCAGGTGTGGTGCTGCATGTCTAATTCCAGCACTCAGGAGGCTGACACAGGTGGATTGCTGTGAGTTCAAGGCCAGCTGGGCAATGTGGTGAGTTCGGGACCAGCCTGAATTACAGAGTCAGAGCTTGTCTCAGGAAAAAAAAAAAAAGAAAAGAAAAGAAACTTGGGTGGTTACTTGGCAATTTAATATTAAGGAATTAGTACGTATCCTTTTGGCTATAATTGTGATCATGTATTCTCTTTTAGTTATGTAGTTTTTCCTTTCCTATTTTTTAAAATTTTTGGTGGTAGTTAATGTAGTTTCTTAAAGACTTGATTTTTAAACCAGACCTGGTGGTACAGGCGTACGATCCCAGAACTCTGGGAAGTTTGAGGCAAGAAGATCACAAGTTCAAGATCAGTCTGAGCAATTTAAAGAACTAGGGAGGCTGGAGGAATAGCACAGTGGTTAGAGCACTTGCCTAGCAAGCTCAAGGCCCTGAGTTCAATTCCCCAGCACCACATAATAGCTAGGCATGGAGGTGCACACCTGTAATCCTAGCACTCAGGATGACTACCATGAGTCTGAAGCCAGCCTGGGCTCCATAGTGAATTCAGGATCAGCCTGGACTATAGAGGGAGACTCTGTCTCAAAAAAGAAAGAAAGAAAAGAAGGGCTGGATGCAGCTCAGTGTGAAAGACCTGGCTTTAATCCCCAGTACCAAACAAAATGAATCCATCTTTTTTTAAGATATTAAAAAATATTTAGGGAAGGAAGGACATGATATTCAGGTCAAACCCCACGTGATGCATTACCGGGGAAGGGACGGGGTGTCCTCAGCCAGTGTGGTGGCTGTTGGGATGGGACTGGCCGAGTGGACTTCATCGTCCCGGTCAGCTTCTTGCGGTATCTCCAACTCCCTGCAATCACACTTTAAGAGATCGCAATCGTTCGCACTTTGTAGTCTACAAATTCCAGTCTATCAGAAACACGTGTGGAGCATCCTCATTCAAGGGCCCCTCTCGACCTCCCCTCAAGAGCTTTACTTTCTCAATAAACCTGTTCTGGCTTTGAAAAAAAAAAGTGCATATACCGGATGTGGTGGCACAAAGCTGTAATCCCAGCTACTCTGAAGGCTGAGGCAGGAGGATGATAAATTCGAGGCCGGCCTAGCAACATTAGCAAGATCCTATATCAAAATAAAAATAAAAAATGGGCTGGGGACGCGGCTCCGTGGGAAGGCCCTGGCCTTAATCCCCAACGTCTTGGTTACCTTTCATCGCTATGACCCAATACTCAACATCTACAACTTTAGGGAGGAAAGATTTGTTTCAGGTTACAGTTTCAGAAAGTCACAGTTCATTCACTGGTCATGGGCAGCTGGAAAATGGTGGAATCGCGTGGTGGGGCCGTAGCTAGGGCTGGAGCCGGAGTCGGTGCTCCAGGGCTCGGGAGACCCAGGTCCTCACAGCATAGCGGAACACAGACAAGTCTGGGAGGAGGGGCAGAGCCAGCACCCGCCCCTCCAGGCCAAGCCCGGAGACTCTGCCCCTCCCGGCCAGGCTGCACGTCCCAACAGGACTCAGTGTCCACAGGTGCAGGCGGCTTTTGGGGGACACTCCAGATCCCAACCAGGCAGCCAGTACCGAGCTGCGCAAGTTTGGGCCCAGCCCCGGCAATACACTGACTTTGTGAGACGCTGTTTTGAAATAAAAGGACTGACAAAGTAGCCCAGGGGTAGAGCGCCTGGACTAAAAGGGCCTGGGGACAGCGGCCCCGCGGCTGCGGAGCCTGCCCGACAAGCCCTGCCCGACCAGCAGCGGGGACCGGAGTGGCGGCACAGGCCTGAAGCGGGCGATCGCCACGGGCTTGCGGAAGCCTGGGCGCCGCACTGAGTTCAGGACGAACCCCGCAGGCAGAGCGAAGGCAGCGGAGCGCGGGAGGCCAGGCCCAAGGGAGGTGGCGGGCGCAGGGCCAACCCCGTTGGGTGGCGGGGCGGGAGGAGGGGACGGCGAGCATCGCGGGTCGCCTTTGGCAACGCCGATTGCACCAGCCCAGCCGGGGCGGCGCCCGCACTTCCCCGTGCCCCGGGGGCCCCAGCCGCGCCCACGCCACGCCCCTCGGGCCGCTCGCGTGGGCCGTCGCTGTCGCGGGGCTGGGGAGCGACCCACGCCCGGGACCGCTCGTGCACGCGTGAGGGTCCCAGTGCCCGACCCGCCTGGCTCTGAGGGGCGGAGCGGGAGGAAGCTGGGGAACCAGCGAGGGGAGGAGTACGCGACCGCGGTGAGGGTGGCTCCGGGGACCGCAGCCCGAAGGAGATAAGGCCGGAATCTCAGAGCAGAACAGGCTGGGGCGCGGGTGCACGCCTGTAATCCTAGCGCCCCGGAGGCTGAGGCAGGCGGATCACAGATTCTGCCCAACCCGGGCAATGCCATGACTCAGCGGGATCCGGATGTATTAAGATTTCATTCAGCGGCGGTGACACGCTCACGTGACGATAACGACCAGGCAGCGGGGCGCTGGACACCGGGCATCAGGCTGTTGGGTGCGGCGGGGCGGGGGCGGGGTAGAAAGTTTCTCTGGCGGTGTTTTTCCTCCATTCCCAACGCGATCTCCACAGCAGCCGAGGCAGGAGGCCGAGCACCGGCCATACCCGCAGCTTGGCGAATGAAAATCCAGGGCTGGGGGCGTGCTCAGTGGTGGGCTGGCCTGCCTAGGGTGCGATTCTGCTCCCCAGGGCTTGGTGGCGCGCGACTGTGATCCCGGCACGCGGAGGCTAAGGCAGGAGGATTCCCATGCGTCCCAGGCCAGCCTGGGCTACGTGGTGAGGCCAGAACCAGCCCTGCGAGATCCTTCCTCAAAAATAAACAAAGTTACGGAAAGGTCACACCCAAGAAGAACTGAAAACAGGCACGAGACAGACATTCGTACGTGCATGTTCATAGCAGCACTGTACGCTCCGGCCTGAGGTGGACCCAAGCCAAATGGTGGACCTAAAACATGGCCTGTCGCTGCGGCCAGTACTGTGCTCCTCAAATCGCAGCACTCTACGAGGCCACAAGCAGGAGGATCGGAAATCTGGGCCCAGGCTCAGCACCTTCATGACCCTGTCTTAAAAAATAAAAAGGACTGGAGATGTGGCTCAGGGTGAGGGTCGCGGACCCAGTCCCCAATCCCACACCCAAATAGCGTCTGTCCACACAATGGAATATTATTTAGCCACAAAAAGGAATGAAAGACTAATGCCTGTAACACGGTGGCTGCACGTTAGTCACTTTCTTTCTTTTTTTGAGACTGGGTCTCGCTCTGTGGTCCAGGCTGGTCCTGAATTCACTTCAGAGCCCAGGCTGGCCTTGGACTCAGGACAATCCTCCTGTCTCAGCCTCCTGAGTGCTGGGATTACAGGCGTGCGCCACCACGCCCAGCTTATGTGGTGCTGGGGAATCGAAGTCGGGTACTTAGCGCTTGCTCAAGCGCTTTAACCACTGAGCCATTCCTCCAGTCCCTTAGTCACTTTCTTATTGTTGGGACAGAGCACCTGACATCCACGGGGAGGAAAGGGTTATTTAGCTCACAGTGTCAGTAGGTATCACACAATGTGTTCATGGCCCCAGAGGCTGCTGAGATGGGCCCAGCACTACGGGCTGATGTCCAGGACTCACAGGCCGGAGCCTTCCCAGGAACGGCGACTTCACTTCCCTCTTTGCCCAGTTCAGGCTGCCCGCCCCCTCTCTCACTGCTGTCCCGCAAGGCAGGACACACACCTGAAGGGCCGCCCGGGACAACCTCCAATCTCAGCAAGCTGACACGATCCTTCCAGGTCACGCTCCAGGCACGCGGTGGCCCTCTGGCCAGGCCCCACTTCACAAGAACACACAGTTCCAGACACATGAGGCTTTTGGGGGACACTCAAGACCCAAACCAGGGCAGTGGATGAATTCAGAAGCATCCCACTACATGCAGGAAGCCATGTGAGGCTGCTGTAGCCCCAGCCTGACTTCAGCCTGGGCAGCTTGGTGACTCAGGCAGATCCTGCCTCAAAATGTTAAAAAAAAAGGTTTGGGGGCGTGTTTGGGGCAAAGGCTCTGTGCTCAATTCCCAGTGCTACCCCAAAAGGCAGATGTCAAATATTGCACGATTCCCATCTCTTTATTATTTTTCTTGTCTTTCTCATTGTCTTCTGTAAGATCACATTCCTAGGTGAGGCCTGGGATAAGCCAATCCACAGAGAGAGGAGGCTGAGTGGTCGTCCCAGGCTGGAGAGGACAGCAGGGGCTGCTGGGTGGCACAGAGGGTGATGGGAACCAGCTAAGTGCTACTGAACCGTGCATCTCAGATGGCCAACTAGCCAGGTTTGAGGGCACATGCTTGGAAACCCATCACTCTGGGAGTTGAGGCAGGAGGATTACCAATGGGAACCCAGCCTGAGCAACCACTCACTTAGTGACTTAGTGAGACCTGTCTCAGAAATAAACAATAAAAATAAAAAGTTAGGGTTAGGTTGTAGTTCAGTGCAAAGGTCCTGGATTCAATCTTCAGTACTGGTACTGGTGAAATTTTTTTGGTTTTTTTTTTTTTCCTTGGGGAGAATTGTTTTTTACTTTTGGAACTGGGGATTGAACCCAGGGCCTTGAGGGTGCCAGGTAAGCGCTCCGCCACTGAGCTACATCCCCAGCCCTATGTTGAAATTTTTAAACAAGAAGAGAAAAATCACTTTTTTTTCCCCTGAGACAGAGTTTCACTTTGTAATTCTGGCTGAACTTAAACTCACTATGTAGCCTGGTCTGGCCTAGCATTCAAGGCGATCCTCCTGCCTCAGCCTCGGGAGTTCTGGGATTACAGGTGTGTGCCACCACTCTCAGTTTATGTGATGCAGGACATGGAACCGTGGTCTCTGACTTCCTAGGCAAGGGTTCCAACCACGAAGCCGCGACCCCAGCTGGAAAACCACTTGGGCAAGGAGCCCACTCCCGGCTCCCAGGTGCCACTGTGCAGTCCCCGTGCTGTGCCTGGAGCCCAGCAGGCTGGAAACTATGACCAGTGTTTACAGGTGCTCAAGTCATGGAAGCAGAGGGACATTTTGTGTACAAGGAAGGTCAGTTTAGAACAACTGGATTTCCCAAAGTCCAAACCAGGAAATCTGGTCTGACAAGCCGGGATGCGCAGCTGGGAAAGCCTGCCCCGGGGGTCGCTGCAGCTGGAGAACCTGCATGTCCAGGTCTGCTGGGTGGGAAGGAGAAGCCACCGCTTCCGCCTTAACCCTTCAGGGTCCAAGTGTCCCACGTCTAGAAGGGGCTGGGCTCTGTGGCACAGGCCTGTAATCCCAGCACTCTGGCAGGCTGAAGCAGGAGGATTTCAAGTCCAAACCCAGACTGGGCAATTTAACAATTCAGCAAGACCCTGTACCAAACAAAATAGAAATTTAAAAAAATGGGCTAGGGGTGTAGCTCAGTGTGAAGGTCATAGGCTCAACTCCTCCCACTCTCCACTCCAAAACAAAAAAAAGCTGCGTGTAGCTGCACACATCAGTGATCCCGGCACTCTGTGAGGCTGAGGCAGGAGAATCCCAAGTTTGGGGCCAGCTTGGACTATTTAGCAATAGGACTACTTGTCTTGAATGAACAAAGGAAAAGTTAAAAAGGGCTAGGGATGTAGCTCAGGGTGAAGGCGTGCCCTCCATCCCCAGTCCTCTCACTAGAAAGAGCGAGTTATTTATGGGAAAATGGAAGCTTAGGAAGATAAAGGCCTGTCACCTTCTTTATAACCAGGGCCTCACCGGCACCTGAGCTTGGGGAGGCTTCCAGGGTGGCCAGCCTCCTCTGCTGTGAAGGGCAGGTCTGACTGGCTCTGTCCCTTGGCGTCCCCGCAGTGCCTGGTCCTGAGGAGTGTTCAAAAGTCACTGGGGAGGGCCGGGGATGTCGCTCAGCGGCTAGAGCACTTGCCCAGCAAGCACAAGGCCCTGGGTTCGAGTCCCCAACACATATCAAATGGGTGTGGTGGTGCACTTGGGAGCCTGAGGCAGGCCTGGGCTAATAGCGGGACCCTGTCACCAAAAAAAAAAAAAAAAAAAAAAAAGAAAGTCCTTTGGGAATAGAAGGAACAGCAGCAGAACCACACTCTCCCTGGCTCTGTGGCTCTCCTGGAGTCCCGCCTGCCGAGTTAATAGACCTGCTGGGGCTCACACATCGTTTCCACGGCAACTGAACTTTTAGAACTTTTAGAAATGACAGGTATGAACAATCCAGGACAAAAAACTGAGGTGGAGGTGGGGATGGACTCTTTCTCTTGCTAAACTCTCTGGGGCTTTTCTGTTCAAGCCAACTTGCAAGGGCTACCACAGAGCAGCAACGAGCTGGAAGACCTGTAGTCCCAGCACTGTGCGAGCCCGAGGCAGGAGGCTCCCCAGCTCCAGCCCAGCCTGGGCGACCCAGTGAGACCCTGTCAGATAGAAAAATGGACTGGGAGAGGCTGGAGGAAACGGCATGGCACAGTGGCGAAAGCGCTTGCAAGGCCCTGGGTTCAACTCCCCAGCACCACAAAAACTGGGTGTGGTAATGCACGCCTGTCATCCCAGCACTCAGGAGGCTGAGGCAGGAGGATTGCCATGAGTCCAAGGGCAGCCTGGGCTACAGAGCGAGACCCTGCCTCAAAAAAATAAGCACTGTGAATGTAGCTCAGTGTGCTCAAGGCCCTGGATTTGACAGCACACACGCATATGAAAAAAAAAAAAAAAACCAAGAGATTTCTCTAACACCAGCCATGGTTACTGATCAACAGCTCCTTGACCACCTTCTGCATAGCCATGTTTTAAAACTGATATCGAGGGGCTGTGGGCCCCTCGAGAGTAAGGAGCTTGCCTGGCACACTGGAGGTGCTGGTTTCGATTCTAGCATCACATAAAGACTAGTTGGGCGTGGTGGCACAGGCTTGTCTTGTTAAGTCGCTAAGTATCTCAGGCCGGGCTCATATTTGGGATCCTCCTGACTCAGCCTCCCACAGTGCCGGGATTACAGGCCTGCGCCATCAGGACCAGCTTAGTTTATTTTCGAACAAGCTAAGCAAACTAGGCTTTGACCTCTGGACCACCAGTTTGTGGCCTCTGTTTGAACAAGCGGCCCTCCCAGGCCCTGCCCCCGTCCTGGGGGCTTCTGTCCCCGCCCCTGGCCCCTCCCAGGCTTCACTCAGACCTTCTCACCTCCCAAGTTCTTCCTCCAACTCCAGGCCCCGCCCACCTGTGCTCTGGCATCCCTGATGCCCATGTGTGGCCCTTGACACCCTCCTCCCTGCTCAATTCACGTTGCCCAAACTTCTGCCTCCCTCACCGGCTCACATGGCCTGGGTACCTCCTCCGCAGCGGAAGCACCCTATCCTTTAGGTTCAGGGAGGCTGGTCCCCGCCCAGGGCCCTCTGTCCTTCTCTTTCCAGCTGTGCGTGGCTCACACTTCCTATTCACTGAGCCCACTTTGGTCTCTGACTACTCCGACTGGCCACTTCATCCTGGCTTCTTCCCTTCCTCCCCTCTCCAGCGTGGATTCCAGAATTCCACTCCCCTCTCTCTCACTCTCTCACTCCCCTTTCTCCCTCTGTACTAAGGGCTGAACTCAAGGCCTTTGCACTGAGCTAGACCTCCCCCCCACCCACCGGCCTTTTTGAGACAGGGTCTCACTCCGTAGCCCAGGCTGATCCTGAACTCACTAGGGATTCCAGGCTGGCCTTGGACTCAAGGCAGTCCTCCCGCCTCAGCCTCCCGAGTGCTGGGATTACAGGTGTGTGCCACCACACCCAGTTTATGTGGTGCTGGGAATCGAACTTGGGTGCTCAGCACTTGACGTACCTCTAGGAAGCACTTTAAACGCTGAGCCATTCCCCAGGCCCCACTTTTTATTGTTGATTTTGAGACAGGGTCTCACCAATTGGCTAACCTGATTTAAACCGCAAGCCTCCTGCCTCAGCCTTCTGGGTGCTGAGGTTACAGAAGTGTGCCACCATGCCTGGTTTTCACCAGTCTTTGACAACATCCTGATTTCTGTCCACCTGCCACTCTGTTGCCCATGCCCAGGAACACCAACGTGGCTGCACCTGCGTCCTGAGCCATGCCAGGGGAAATCACATCACCACAGAATCTGATGCCACTAATGCATTACGTCATGGGTCCCCAGGGCTGTAGGTCCATTACAGATTCCCCTCCACTTACGATGGGCCAGGTGCAGCTCAGCACTCCACAGGGCAGGGGGTGTGGGGGGCTTTGGTCCCGGGAGGGACTAGTATCCGCAGGTCACTGCCACTGTCCAGCAATAAGCTAAGCAGCTCTGCGCTGCCACGCCCACTGCCACATGCTGCCTCGGAGCCAGCCGACCAGGGACTGAGTCCCTGGACACAAGCCAAGCTAGGCTTCTGCACCTGCAAGGTGTGTTGCCAGCCCCAGAAATGGGAGAGCTGAACAATACACCTCCCCCTACCCCCCGCCAAAACAGCAGGGCCTTGAGAAGCTGGGGTCAAGGGGTGGGGACCATGGCCATCACAAAGGAAGGCGTCTCATCCCAGGTTGATCCTCCAGAGACCAACAGGTGACATGGACACCACTCCCAGCTCCTGGTCACTGGGGCACTGGCACCGTGACAGACACAGGCAGTGTTCACATGAGCCCCAAGAGCCAGCTGGGATTCCATGTAGGGAGAACTTGCTAGGGAGAGAGTTCCCACCCAGCTCAGGGCTGAGGAAGGCTCAGACTCCTCCCTATGCCCTGCCCCCTCTATAGTCCTTCCTGTCTCAGTTACTTTATTGCTGTGACTCAACACCCGACGACCACAAACTTAGAGGAGGAAAGGTTTAACTCACAGTTTCAGAAGGTCACAGACCGTTCAGGGGCGGTCGGCAGCCACGGAAACACATGGCAGAGGCCGAGGTGAAGGCGGATCCTCATGACATCACACACAGGAAGCCAGGTCAGGGCAAGTTGAGACCAGTCCTCCAAGGAAGGCAGGAAGCAGCTTATAGATCCTTCCAGGTCTCATCCCAGTGACCAGCCCCTCCTGGATCCAAATGTGGGAGGTGTGGGCAGCCCCCACTACACACTTGTAATCCTAATTTACATGCCAGGACAGGAGGATTGCCGCAAGTCCAAGGCCAGCCTGGGCTCCACAGTGAGTTCAGGACCAGCCTGGGCTACAGAGCGAGACCCTGTCTCAAAAAAAAAAAAAAAAAAGGGGGGGGGGCGGTTCAAAGAAAGAAAAAGAAAACAACACAACTAAGCAAACAAAAAAAGCCAGTGACGTCCTGGCTCAGTCCTAATCGCACAGGTTCTGTTTTTGCAACGACCACGTAGCCGGCAACGGCCCGTCGGTGACGTCGGGCTAAGAGGTCCCAACAGCACAGGTGGAAGCAACCACCGAGCGCTCGGACTCCAGCACAGGAGACGACACGCACCCTTCCACAGGGAACCACGTCCGCCACGGAGTGAGGCCGGGCACAGCCACATCACACCTGGCACCGCAGTGTGCTGTCAGGCGACCGCGTGGTCACGCCCGTGTCACAGGGTGTTTGCACACCTTGCCTCCGGGACGCGCCCCGCTCCTCGGGAGCCGGTCCTCCTGGGCCTTTACCGTTGTTGCAACTCAGAGGAGGAAAGACACACGTTAGGTCACAGTTCGGGTCCACGTCGGCCGGTTTCAAGGCAGAAAGGGACCATGAAAGGGAGCCCAGAAGTGGGGAAAAAGAGGGAAAGGGAAAGACGGAAGGAGAGGCGGAAGGGGAGTTCAGAAATACGCTCTTCCGGTTGGTGCCCCAGGGACCCGCCTCCAACAAGCCCCGCCCCAGCAGCACGTGACCTCATCAGTGCGCCAATCCACAGTCCGATTGCCTTCCACAGTCCGATTGCCTTCCACACACGACATTTATGGAGATGTTCTAGGCCTAAACCGTACACTGTGCGTGCAGTTACAATAGAGACAATTAATTGAACGCTGTGTTTGGTGAGATACAGGCAATTGTAACACAGTGAGTATTTAGGTGTCTAAACGTAGGAAAGTTGCAGTGTTAACACTGTGCAAGCCAAGGCTGGGGCCTGGAGGAATGGCACAGTGGTTAAAGGACTTGCCCTGCAAGCCCAAGGCCCTGAGTTCAATTCTCCAGCACCACCTGAGGCATGAGGATTGCCATGAGTCTAAGCCCAGCTTGGGCTACATAATGATTTCAGTACCAGCCCGAGCTACAGGGCAAGACCCTGTCTCCCCGTCCCCCACAAAAGGACTCAAAGCAAAGATCAATGAAGTTGAAACAAAACGAATGAATCCAAGGTCTTTGAAGCAATAAATAAGATTGATAAACTTCACCAAAAGAAGGGGAAAAAATTCATGTCAATTAGAAATGAAAAAGCTGAAATCACAACAGAAATTGTTGATTTCTCTTGAAATCCAGATTATAAGCTACTATTTTGAAGGCCTGTATTCCTATAAATTCAAGAACTCAGAAGAAATGGATAAATTCCAGACCCATAGACCCATACGATGTATCAAGATTGAACCAAGAAGATGTAGAAACCCCGTGAGGAGCAGTAGCGAGGGGTGAGATTGAGGCGGTAACGGAGGACCCACCAACAAAGAATAGCCCAGGACCTGTTGGGTTCACTGCAGAATTATATCAGAACTTCAGGGACCAGTTAGGCCAATGCTCCTTGAACTCGTCCATGAAACTAAAAGAGAGGAAACACTGCCTAACTCCTTCCTGGAAGCAGGTATTATCTTGATTCCTCAAACCAGAAAAAGACTTAAACAAGGAAAGAAAACAGCAGGCCAATTTCCGTAATGCAGCAATCCTCCTGCCTCAGCCTCCCAAGTGCTGGGATTACAGGCATGCACCATCACGCCTGCCGTATGTGGTGCTGGGGAACTGAACCTGGGTACTTAGCGATTTAACCGCTGAGCCATTCCTTCAGCCCCTAGCCTTGAACTCTTGGCAATCCTCCTGCCTCACCCTTCTGAGTGCTGGGATTACAGGCAGGTGCAACAATACCTGGCTTTATGTGGTGCTGGGAAATTGAACTCAGCACCTTGTGCTTGCTAGGCAAGCACTTAACCACTACGCCACTCCTCCTGCCGCAATGAGACAAACTGTTAAAAAGATCATACTCCATGACCAAGTAGGCTTCATCCCAGGGATGCTAGGCTGGTTCAACAGATGATCACATTAACAAAAGCAAGGACAAAAATCACATGATTATCTCAACAGATGCAGAAAAAGCCTTTGACAAAATATAACATCCCTTCTTGATCACGATGCTGATAAAAATAGGTGTAGAACGACCCTACCTCAAGCTGATAAGAGGAATTCATGACAATCCTACAGCCAGCATCATCCTAAATGGGGAAAAACTCAAAGCATTTCTCCTCCAATCAGGAACAAGGCAGGGGTGTCCACTCTGACCACTCCTGTTTAATGTAGTGCTCGAAACCTTAGCCAGAGCAGCCAGGCAAGAGATGGGAATAAAGGGAGTATGCATAGGGAAGGAGGAAGTCAGACTCTGCATATTTTCAGATGGCATGATCCTTTACATAGAGGACCCCAAAAACTCCACCAGAGGTTTCTTAGACCTAATAAGCAAACTCAGCCAAGTTACAGGATATAAAATCAATACACAAGAATCCATAGCATTGCTCTACAACAACAATGAAAACACAGAGCGAGAGATCAGCAAAACAATCCCATTCACGTTCACCTCAAAGAAACCTAAATACCTAGGAATCAACCCGACTGAGCAAGTGAAGGGACTCTATACTGAAAATTACAGCACTCTAAAAAAAGAAACTGAAGAGAATTTTATTTATTTATTTATTTTTTGAGACAGGGTCTCACTTTGTAGTCCAGGCTGGTCCTGAACTCACTATGGCCTTGGACTCAGGGCAATCCGCCTGCCTCAGCCTACCGAGTGCTGGGATTACAGGCGTGCGCCACCACGCCCAGCTTGTGTGGTGCTGGGGAAATCGAACTCGGATACTTAGCGCTTGCTAGGCAGACGCTTTAACCACTGAGCCATTCCTCTAGCCCTGAAGAGAATTTTAGAAAATGGAAAGAAATCTCCTGCTCCTGGATAGTCAGAACAAACCTTGTCAAAACGGGCCATACTACTTAAACTGATATACAAGTTCAATGCAATGCCGATTCAAGATACCAACAGCATTTTTCACAGCAGAACTAGAAAAAAATGCTCCAAAATCTGTATGGAACCACAAGAGACCCAGAATAACCAAAACAATATTAAGCAATAAGACAAAAGCAGGAGGCATCTCGATACCAGATATCAAATTATATTAAAAAGCAAGTGATTAAAACCACATGATACTGGCACAAAGCCAGACAGGTGAATCAATGGAACCGAACTGAGGATGCAGAGGCATATCTGGTACCTTCAGCCATCTGATTTTCGATACAAGGACCAAAAATATAAACTGGAGTGAAGATACCCTCTTTAACAAGTGGTGCTGAGAAAGCTAGCTAACAACACGGAGAAGAATGAAACAAGACTCACGCCTCTCACCGTGCACCAAAATCTATGAGGATTGTGCTCTACAGCCTTTTGTTTAAGGCCCTGCCGAGAATGAGATCCACCCTCTGCAGGGAGTTTGCGCCATGCCCTAAGGGCACATACGCGGACCTGGTAAGAACCTGTGATCATGGCTTGCATTTGGGGGTCACTGAAATAGCCTTCACCTTGTAAAACTTTTTGCCCCAAAAAAGGTGCACTGCTTATTTTACTTCTCTCAGCTTGTTCACATTCATCACAGATAAAGGCCTTCCACTTAAGACAGGCCGAAGGAGAAGGAGCGGCTTGGCATAAGTCCTTCCAATCCTGAGGGCAGTTTAATTCAATGGAAACAGATTCCAGCAGTTGTTCGGCAAATGCCCCTCTAGGGCCGTCTTCCTTAACAGCCTTTATAAAGTTTTAAGAGTATCCAAATTGTGAGGATACCATTGTAAAGGCCTCTGTTGGGTAGGGTTGACATCGACTGGAAAGGCCTGGAGAGGCGAAGCCCCGGGCAAGTTTGGCCTATTAGAACTACAAAGGCCTGTCACAGGGTGCGGCTGAGGAGCTTGGAGCTCAGGGAATGGAGGCCGCTGAGGGGGAAACGGGGCTATGCCAAAGCAGCCGAGATCGGTTCGGGGGCATCCGCCGCACTGCCATCACTGCCTTCATGGGCAGCCTCAGTTACCAGAAGCCCTTGCCCTTAGATTTGTCGAAACCCCCTGAGAAGAGGATGTTTCCCATGACGACAAGGGAGCCCGATCCCGCACTCACCTGATCGCCTCAGGCCTCTCCAATCTCCTCAGGTCCCTGTTCCTGCGCCAAATGTAGGGGTCTCTGTCCCGCGGGGACTCCTGGGACAGAGGGATCGAATGACAAAGTAACACACCCTGGGAATTGTTTTAGTGAACACTGTCTCAAGTTTATTTAGGGAAGTACAAGGGCTTAAATAGACTGGGGAAACTATCTTGGGCCAATCAGCAAGGCCTCAACCAGGGGAGGGCCGCCCAGGGGGAGGAATAGAGTAGAGGAAGGAGGATGGAAGACTCCAGTTGTTTTTCACTCTCTTAATTAACTAAACCGGCAGTTGGGCTGGAGGAATGGGTCAGCGGTTAACGTGCTTGCTTAGCAAGCGCTATGTCAAATGCTGAGTACCTGAGTTTGATTCACCAGCACCACAGAAGCTGGGCGTGGTGGCGCACGCCTATAATCCCAGCACTCGGGAGGCTGAGGCAGGAGGACTGCCCTGAGTCCAAGGCCATAGTGAGTTCAGGACCAGCCTGGACTACAGAGCGAGACCCTGTCTTTAAAAAAAAAAAGAAATAACAGAAACTAAACAGGCAGTTCCTGTGTTTAAGCAAAACCACCTTACAAATGCTAACATTTCTTCGTGGGAAGGAAGGAACTCAGCCAAGGTCAGCAACGCTGAGGCTCTCGGGCCCTGCAGACCCCAACGAAGACCCCAACATCAGAAACAATTGTATATTTGAAAATTGGGAGTGGCTATGAATGAGATAGAGCCTCATCCTACAAAGATGCTTACAAAACGTCACTGCCTGTGTTGACACCCCCTATGTATTGTTGGTAGTATTACCGATATTCTTAATCAGTTAAAAAATGTTTCCCTCCTGGCCAGATTTATCCCTCATGTTGTATGGGTTAATTGTACTGGAAAAAGTGTTACTATGTTTAATTTTTCCTTGTGTTGTTCACAGCAGAAGGGAAGGTTTAAAAACTCTGGCCGCTAACATCATGGTCTTAAGCTATGTGGCAGACACACACCCCCCACCCCCCGCCCCGGTTTTGGTGTACAATCAGGCTGGTAGTCAGAGACGTAGGATTTCTCTACAGTCAGGACAACCTAAGACAGGATACACGCCATGCTGCATGTAGACCACTGATAGGTAAGTCCTAGCTGTGAGGGGAAAGACCTAAGGCAGGCACAGTCTCCCACCGAGAAAGATTTGCTTTAAAAAATAAAAAAGGGGGAGATGTTGGGGTCTTCAGGGCCCGAGAGCCTCAGCATTGCAGACCTTGGCTGAGTTCCTTCCTTCCCAGGAAGAAATGTTACTATTTGACAGGAACTGCTGTTTTAATTAAGAGACTGAAAAACAACTGGAATGTTCCATCCTCCTTCCTCTACTCATTTCCTCCCCCTGGGAGACACCCCACTGGCTGAGGCCTTGCTGATTGGCCCAAGATAGTTTCCTCAGTCTATTTAAGCCCTCTTACTTCCCTAAATAAACTTGAGACTGCGTTCACTGAAATGATCCCTAGAGTGTGTTACTCTGTCATCCAATCCCATTGGCTGAAAGACCTAGACATTAAAATGGGAACACTGAATTTGTTGGAAAAAAAAACAAGGCAGAACCGTAAGAACTTTCTCAGTAAAACACCCAAAGCATGTGAGATAACCCCAAGAATCAACCCCAAAATTAACAAATGGAATTACATCAAAATTTAAAAAAATTATACAGCAAAGTTAGAAACCAGATGTGAAGAGGTACACACAGAATGGTAAAACCCTTCTTGCCAGGTATTCCTCAGACACAAGACTATCATCAGGAATATACAAGGAACTGAAAAGATAAACCCTCCAAAATAGAAGACCCCACCAAAAAATGGACATCTGAAATGAAGGCAGTTCTCAGAAGTTCAAACGGCCACTGCATACATTTAACACCTTTATCCATCACAGAAATGCAAGTTACAACAACACTGAGGCTCCATCTAACTCCAGAAAGTATGGCTGGCGTTAAAAACTCAAAAAATGACAAATGCTGGTGAGGCTGTGAGGAAAAAGGAACCCTCCTACATTGCTGGCGGGAACGTACGACCAGACCGGAAAGGAGACAGGAGGGGATAACGGCAGGAATTAAGACGAAAAGCGCTGTTCCTTGTTTGGTTTTGGTCGTGGGGACTGAGCCCAGCGCTTCAAGCTGGCTGTCAACGCCTCCGCGGCCCGGCTGCTTTTGTTGTGACTTTGAGCCCAGCCTCACAGTGTCCTAAGGGGCCGGGGCTGGGCTGGAGCTTGCGGTTGTCCTCCCTCAGCCCGGCGGTGCTGGGATTGCAGGCTCGTGCCGCCAGGCGCCTCCAGGACGGGTCAATTTCGATAGCTGAATAAATACTAAAAGTGAAGCTTCCAGCTCAACATGTGGCCAAGTCGGAACCAGGCTCAGGAAGCGGGCAGTAGCTGAGATGCTCCGGAACTAGTCTGGGGCGACGTCGGCTGTGAAAGGCTGGATGTCTCAAGCCCCGGGGTCCCCTGCCCTCGGCCTTGGACGCTGCGGGTGGCAGGGGGCGTGGGCGGCTGGGGAGGGGGCTGGGCCGCCCCCTGCCGCCCTCCAGCCCCAAGGAAAACCAGGCTCAGCGATGTCATGGAAAGCGGCCTGTGCGCCTTTGGCTGGGGGCAGTCTCACCCCGGACCGCAGCAGCAGGGCGTGATGGCACCACAGCCGGAGGGAACCGGGCCGGCGGGAGCGCCGGACACCGTCGGCGCCTCGGGGACGCGAGGCCCGGCCCGCGTCAAGCGAGCGCAGGGCCAGAATTTAACGTGGTCCTGGCCAGCGCTCCCGTCGCTGGACAAAACCCCCGGCACCTGCAACTTGACGCGGGAGTCTACCTGCCTCGGGTTTCTGGAGGATTCGGTCCCTCGCTGGCTGGGTCCAAGACACACGGGCCTGATCTCAGGGCAGCCGAGGCTCGGAGAGGAGGGAGACGGCCCCAGCCCGGGCCACGCCCCTCCCGCCCCAGGCCACGCCCCTCCCGCCCCGGCCACGCCCTCCCGCCCCAGGCCACGCCCCTCCCGCCCCAGGCCACGCCCCGGCTACCTGCTCTCTTCCCTCCAGAGCCTCCTCCTCGGAACGTGAGACCTTCGGGAGACATTTTAGATCTAAACCGGAACAGCTGTAAAAGGCCACAGATGGGAAAGTATGTAACACGCCCCCGAGAGGGCCTGGGGTGGAGCGCGGCGGTTAGAGCGCTCGCCTAACAGGCGCAAGGCCCAAGGCCCTGAGTTCGATTCCCCAGCACCACATAAACAGAGCCTGGTGGTGCACACCTGTAACCAGAAGAGGAGGCCGAGACAGGAAGATTCCTGGGAGTCCGAGGCCAGCCTGGGCTTCATAGTGAGTTCAGGACCGGAAGTGGGCCTCCTGACGGCCGCTGTGGGGCGAGAGGCAGCGTGTCCGCTCCCTGGCCGGGACACTGCTGTGGCCACACGCAAGGACAGGGGCTCCAGGTGGAGCGGAACCTTCAGAGGCAGGTGGAGTAAGAGCCCTGGGGAGGCAACTCCGGTCGGGCCTGTGACCCTGTCCGGTAGCCGCCTCCCTACCCGGCTGTGGCCCGCATCACAGCACGGATGGCACGAGGTGCCCTGAAGATTGACCCCATTAACGAAAGCTTTTGAATAGGATTCAAAGATTTGTGTGTGCTCGTTAAGGCCTGAGCCCTGGGCCTTCCTTAACCCTGGACCCCAGGCCCTCCTCCCACCCGTTTTTTTTGAGGCAGGATCATGCTCTGTAGCCCAGGCAGGCCTCAAACTCATGGCAATTCTCCTGCCTCGGCCTCCCAATCATTTTGTCCTTTATTGACTGAATTGTTCTTATGGAGTTAATTTTTAAGGTTATTTGTATATTCCAGATTTTCTTTCTTTTTCTTTTTGAGACAGGGTCTCACTCTGTAGTCTAGGCTGGTTCTAAATTCACGATGGAGTCCAGGATGGTCTCAAACTCACAATAATCCTCCTGCCTCAGCCTCCTGAATGCTGGGATTACAGGCCTGCACCACCACTCCCGGCTTCTGTGGTTCTAGAGAAACAAACTCAGGGCCTTGCGCTTGCCTAGGCTCTAAGCACTGTGCTATTCCTCTAGCTGTTTTATTATTTTTGAGACAGGGTCTGAGTTGCTAACTTGCCATGGCTGGACTCAAAAAACTGAGATCTTCCCACTTCAGCTTCTCAGAGCGCCGGGTTACAGGCCTGCCCAAAAGGCCCACCGAAGATTCAGAGAACTTGAGCTGAATGAATGGCAGGGATATAGCCCACACATCCCAGGAAGTGCTCTCCACCAATCCTGGGGCCGATTTCAACCAGTTAAGTTGAAATTCCACCTCTAACTGGCAGTGGCAGTTCTGGTCCATTCCATGCCTTTCCTGTTTGGAGAATTGTCATCCTCGGTCCCAGCTACAAAATTTTCAAGGTAGGCATAGACGTTATATTTTTATGTGAACCTACCAGTTAGATCAGAGTGGGCACTTGGCCCTGGGAGTCTTGGAATAGGAACTTGTAGCTCCGCGAGAGAAGAGTGGCAGCGCCCAGATGCCCGTTGGGTATGAAATTGGCGCTGCCCAAAGCAGCACGGCTTCCCTGGCTCCAGCACTCATTCTTAGCCCCCGCTGCCTTTTGGCCCTTTTTTCTCAGGCATTATACAGCCCTTGGCCCTTCTCCCATTTGCCCAAGCAGAAGCTGCATTTCTGTACCCTGCAACAAAAAACCCCAGTGAACCCCAAAACACCAGGGCAAAAAGCACTGCATTCTTCATTAATGAAGGCACTGGGGATGGAGGTATAGCTTGGAGGCTAGAGTGCCTGCCTAGCAGCACAAGGCCTGGGTTTGATTCCCTAGCACCATATAAACTGGGCGGGGGGGGGGGGGGCACATGCCTTTAATCCCAGACTTGGGAGGCTGAGGCAGTAGGATTGCCATGAGTTTGAGGCCAGCCTGAATTTACGCAATATATATTATTTATGAGGGTAGTAGTCCTAAAACGCTAACAATTCCAGTTTTTGTTATGCAAAGTGGAGAAGCTGGACTTCAGACAGGTTAGTTTGAAGCTTTTTTCAATACTAGGTGTCCAACCCAGGGCCTCTGCACTAAGCTTAATTCCCCAGGCCATATTTTTAGCTTTGGTTTTGACAGGGTCCTTGCCAAGGATGGGCTGGAACTTGAATTCCCCTGCCTCGGCTTCCGATAGTGCTGGCCTTTGCCACCAGGCTAGGCTAGTCAGGTTAGTTATTACACTAGAGCTTGTCACTCTTTCTAGTCTTAGGACTCCTTTTGTTTTTGCAGCACTGAGAACTGAACCCAGGGCCTTAGCACTGAGCTGCCTCCTGTAGCCCTCTGAGATAGATCTCACTCAATTGCCCAGGTTGGGACTGAATTTGCAGTCCCCCTGCCTGAGCCCTCCCGGTGCCAGAATCATGGGCGTGTACCACCACATCCAGCTTTAGGGCCTTTTTATGACTAAAATTTGAGAATTCCAGTTTCCACGTGGGTTACATCTATGTTGTTACTTACCATAACTGAGCTCAAAAGTGAGGAATTAACAGAAACATTATATATGAACATAAATACTTTATTTTTCAAAAAAGTGAGCAGCATTGTTTTCATGTTTTGGCAAATCCCTTTTATGTCTGACTTCAGTGGGCAGCTGGATGCTCAAGTCTTTGTCATCCAATCACCACTTTGAAATAAACGAAGTTTCCCACAGACCTGTATTTGGAGGAGGAACTTCATGAACCCCTTCAGACCACACGAGAACCGTTGTAACAACTGCTGTTTCTCAAGTTCAAGGATTCTCTGAACCATGTACTTAGTCTGAGATATTATAAACAAACTGGAGCGGCAGTGGCGCCAAGGAAACAAACTTTTATTAATTCAATCTGAAGTAACACCAAATTTTTGTTCTTTGAAGGCTGAGGACGACCACGGAGCTACACACCTAGTCCCAAAATTCCAAGCTTGTTTTTTTTTTTTTAGACAGGTGTTGCTCTGTTGCCCAGGTTGGCCTCAAACTCCTGGGTTCAAGTGATCCTCTTGCCTCAGCTTACCAAGCAGCTGGGATTACAGACACACAAGGAACCGCGCCTAACCAAACAACATCAATTCTTCAGAGTTCAAAATTATTTTGTTATGCAAGATTACCTATTACAATTTCTAGTTCCTTTTTTTTCTAACCTGAGAAGGCAGCATGTCACACACAGAGCTCACACTTGTTCAGTGCATTACACCACACAGCCTCAGAATGCCACTCAGTCCTTAGAAGCCCCAGCAGAAGAGAGAAGCAGGACACAGGTGGCTCTGGCGACGGCATCCTGTGGACTCCTCTTGTCCGGCTGCCGGCTGCTGTCACACAGGAGAAAGACTGAGCTACTGGCGTTTTTGTGAGTCCCCTTCTCCTCGCGAGATCAGGTTCTTTGTGCCCGGTGGTGCACTCAGAGGACAACTTCTCAGCTCTAGCAAATGTGCCACGTGTCACTCTCAAAGCTAGCTGGTCAGCCTTGGTGCCACTCTTCACCCAAGTCCACTTTTTTCACACACAGACGAGACAGCATCTATTCCAGAACCCAACTGGACTTTATTTAACACGAAATAATACAACATGGCTGTGACAACAGCAAACTGAGAAGACAAAGGAAAAAGACCACGGTTCTATCTAACTTATGACCAGGTAACAAGAAGGCAATCACTTGACGTGTAACGAGACAGTTCAGCTTGATGGAAGAGTCCTTCTCCTAGTGTCCATACCTGAAAGACACAATGCGCCATGGCATGAATTCCCTGCTCACTTCCCATTCGACAGTATAACCTTGCTTCATTCAACACAGCTGCACCCCAGGTGCACCTGACTTAGAACTCTGAAAAGACACACATGACCCCAAGTCTGCCCACACTGTGTGACGAAATGGCCTTTACTGGTCACTGTGTGCTCTGTTGATCTCGCAATTCCTGGGATGGGTCCTCATCGGAATGGAACTCACCGTGGGCTCCTGCCGGCAGCCCAGAAAAGGTCCCACAGCTATGCCAGCCCTCAGGCTGGGGTAGGCAAATACCGAGACGGGCAAGTGACCAATTCCAACCTCACGGTCTGTGCCCGCTCCCACATAGCTCTGACTCCATCGACACTGTGGAAGAGAACTGTGGGGAAACTAGGCACGAACTCCACAGGCTTGTTTTCCCCAGAGGTCAAAACTGGCCCTAACAGGATTATAAAAATAGGATCTGAGGGTGTAGCTCAGTGGTTAAAGAGCTTGTCTAGCAGGTACAAGGACCTGGGCTTAATTCTCTAGCACCACATAAAAACTGGTCAGTTGTGGTGGCACACATCGATAATCTCGGCACTTGAGAGGCTGAGGCAGGAGGATTTCTCTATGACCAGCCTAGACTACAGAGTAAAACCTTGTCTTGGGAAAAAAAAAGGGGGGTTGGGTGGAGGAATGGCTCAGTGGTTAAAGCGCTTGCCTAGCAAGCACTAAATACCTGAGTTCGTTCCCCCAGCACCACAGAAACTGGCCATCTGGCCATGGTGGCGCACACCTGTAATCCCAGCACTTGTGAGGCTGGGACAGGAGGACTATTTAGAGTCCAAGGCCAGCCTGGGCTCTATAGTGAGCTCAGGACCAGAGTGAGACCCTGTCTCAAGAAAAAGGATAATAAAACACACACACACACACACACACACACACACACACGTATGTACGTCTGTACATAAAGACCAAGCAAATAAATGAATAAATAAATAAAGCCAAAAAACTTCTACAACACAGATTTTTTTTAGTACTGGTAATCCAATGCAGGGCCTGCCTCCACAATGGGTTACATCCCCAGCCCATTTTTAATTATTATTATTTTTTTTGAGACAGGGTCTCACTCTGTGATCCAGGCTGGTCCTCAACTCACTTCGGAGCCCAGGCTGGCCTTGGACTCCCTGGAGTGCTGGGATTAGGGGCGTGCGCCACCATGCCCAGCTTATGTGGTGCTGGGGAATTGAACTAGGGTACTTAGCATTTGCTAGGCAAGCGCTTTAACCGCGAAGCCATTCCTCCAGCCCCCATTTTTAATTTAAAAAAACTTTTTAAAGACAGGGTCTTGCTAAGTTAGTAAGACCTAAGCCTAGCCCAGGCTAGGCTCGAACTTGGGATACTCCTGCCTCATCAGCCCTTCAGAGTGTTCGAATTAGAGGTCTGTGCCACCAGCCCTGGCTTACCATACAGATTTCTTGAACAACCTTCATTATTATCTTACTTAATCCTGTCTTCTTGTTTTTGGGATGGCTACACAGCCTCTGATTAAAATAATCTGTTACATGGGCAGAAACCAGATCTCTCAAGCATTTCACATAAAAAATACACTTGAGTAAGTCTCTAAAAAACCAAAAAATCTGTGGGCCAGGTTCTAACCAGGTTAAAGCTGCAGGGTACAGGAATGGACCATGGAACACCCTGCAGGTTGTTTATTAGCTTGAAGAATTTGCTCCTCATGATTTTTTCCCAATGCACTGGTAAGTACCACCCAGGAGAGTTAAGTCATGTACTGTGGCCATGACAAAGCCTGGCATGAGCTACTCATCACGTGAGCTCTTCGATTCTTACAAGTGACTCTGGGCACATGTCATGGGCAATGGGAGACACTGCAGGCTAACACGAGGGCCTGCTCCAGAGCACAGCCAATTAGAAAGGCCCTTAGAAAACTCCTTCTGCCTGGGTGTGTGTTCCTGTCACCATCCACTTGGAGCAGAAGCTCTCCAAAGACAGGGAAGGACCGTCTCACACATTTTCTATCTTTCATATGACTTAGCACACATTTCACTTCATGGAGCTCAACAGTGGGAGTTAGTCGGTGAGTATTTGGCAGGTTTCTCTAAAAAGGAACACGCATTTGGTAATCGCTAAGTGTGTCATCAAAATAAATAATCAAATCTAAAAGCAAAATCACTGTACCAATAAGGCATTTCCAAACATTTCATGAACTACAAAACTTTTTTTCAACCTAAAAATATCCTATAATAAAACTTGTACTTAAATAAAATTTCCCTTCCCCCCAAAAAGCCTGGTAAATTAATAACCCAACACATAAACAACGGGCAAGAGATGTGTATATATCCACACACACAGACAACCCACAGAGAAATGTGAAAGACATAAAACACATAGACAGTTCCCCACCTCCCTGAAAATTCAGAATATGCCGGCTGAATTCTCATTTCCACCTATGGCAGTATCAAGACAGAAAGTCTGACAGAAGAGCACTGGTAGGAGGAAATCAAAGAACAGTCACTATATCAAAAGTAACAACACACATACTTTTTTTCTGAGACAGGGTCTTGTTGTGTTGTCCAGGCTGGTCCTCAACTATGCAGCCTAGGCTGGACTTGAATTTAGAGCTATCCTCCCAAGTCCTGGGATTACCAGAGTACATCACTATGTCCTGCTTCTATGGTACTAGAGAATCAAATTCAGGTCCTTGATTTGCAAGGCAAGTGCTCTAACCACTGAGTATTACCCCAGTCCTACAAAATCTACTCCTCATGATATAGTTCAGGCTAGTCTTAAACTTGCAATCCTCCTGCCTCAGCCTTCCGAGTGCACGATGTATATACTTTACCTAGAAATTCCTCTTTTAGAATTACTGCTTCATATATACTTTAAATATACATATAAAGATTCTTGTATAGTAATGTTCATCTTTACACAATGTCTTCAACAATGAAAAGTTGGAAACCCAAAGAGTCATTAAAAGATTATGGGGAAACCAGGTGTGGTGGCACACACCTGTCGTCTCAGGACCTGGGAGGCTGAGGCAGGAGGATTTCTGTAAATTTGAGGCTAACCAGAACTACAATGGGTTCATACCTACTTGGGACTACAGAGGGAGACCTTGTCTCAAACAAAACAAAACAAAAATATAAATATATATAGGGACTTGGGGGTTTCCTCAGAGGTTAAAGCACTTGCTCATGCTCAAGGCCCTGGGTTCAATTCCCTAACACCATATAAAAAAAATTAATTGGGTGTAATGGTGCACACCTGTAATCCCAGCAGGAGGGAGGCCAAGGCAGGAAAATTGCTGTGAGTTCGAAGCCTGCCAGGGCTACACAGTGAGTTCAACACCAGCCCAGGACTACAGACTGAGACCTCGTCTCAAAGAAAAAACAACCCCCACCCCCAACACTGAGAACAGTGATGCATGCCCGTATCCCTAGCACCCGAAGCCGAAGTAGGATCGCCATGAGAACCGAAGCGGCCTGGACTACACGGTGAGCTCGCAACCAGCCTGGACTAGAGTGAGTCTCTGTCTCAAAAAAAAAAAAAAAAGAAAAGAAAAGAAAAAGAAAAGAAAACAAGTACATATTTCACACGCACACACACACACGAAAACCATCCCGTTTCCTTCCGTGTCTCCACACTTCGGCTTAGCTGAAGGAGGGAATGGCGCGAACTCGGAAGCCCCGTTACCACCCACGGAGACACCTACTTTTGGAATTCCCACTCTCTGTTGTCCAACGGACACACCTGCCGTGTTTTCAGCCAGCGAGAGATGCAGTGGAAGTGAAAGGCGTGCTGAAAGAGAAACACAGCTCATTAAAATGACTCCGTGTGGGCTCAACCCTTTACCGCCAACTCCTCCCGGACAGTGCAACGGGCACACAGTGGGCAGACAATGAAGGCAAAGGCCCACAATGGGGCAGCTGCTGTGCCTACTCAGCGGGGCACTTCTACTGTCCTGTCACACACAAGACCCAAACTTCAATCAGGATCACCAGCTGCCAACCTCCCTCCTTGCCCTGAAGAACCAGGACCCTGGGAGCAGAGGCCACTCCGCTCTAAGCACTGCCAATGGGCTGGGACGGGGTCTTTCCAGACTGCCCCCCTACCCAACTCAACTCTGGTTACGTTTTGTTTTCAGGTTTCTTCACAGATACTGTAAGTGCTCAGGACCCAATGAGCCTTTAATGGACAAGGGACTGTCTTTTCTTTTCTTCTTTTTGGAGACAGGGTCTCGCTCTGTAGCCCAGGCTGGTCCTGAACTCACTATGTAGCCCAGGCTGGCCTTGGTTTAACAGCAATCCTCCTGTCTCAGCCTCCCAAGTGCTGGGATTACAGGCCTGTACCACCACACCCAGTTTATGTGGTGCTGGGAACTGAACTCAGACACTTTAGCACTCGACTTAGCGCTTGCTAGGCAAACACTTTAACCGCTGAGCCATTCCTCCAGCTCTGGGACTTTGTCTTAAAAAGAGATAAAAACTGGGGTGAAGAGAAGTATTCTGAGGTGCAAACTGCACACAAACAGCTGAATGGGCATCAATGCGTTTTTTTTTTTTTTTCTTTAAATGATGAAGACAGGAAGTGAAAAGCACTGGTAACTGGCAAAGAGCCCGGAGCTGGTTTGGACTTGGGGAAAAAGAAGTCCGTGTGCGATGCTTGGGTGAGGTGACCGCATCTGGAACAGACACCTATTCCCTACCCTCCTGATTCTGCTCATGAGGACAGTAGTGAGGCAGAAGAAGCGAGTGTCCCCCTCCTTTAAGCTGGGGTTTCTGGACTGCAATGGGACACAGGAGGAAATATAGACAAAAGGCTTGGCACCTGAAGGCTTGGCTTTGAAATCTGGTCAGCATGTCTCCCAAAGAAGGCATACAACTTTAGGAACTGGGGCTACAGGAATGGCACAGCACTTGCCCTGCAAACACGAGGTCCTGAGTCCGACTCCCCAGAACCACATACAGTCAAGTGTGGTGGCGCACGTCTGTAATTCCAGCCTCCAGGAGGCTGAGGCAGGAGAACTGCCATGAATCCAAGGCCAGCTTGAGCTACACAGTGAATTCAGGACCAGCCTGGGCTACAGAGTGAGATCTTGCCTCAAAACAAAACAGAAAACTTCAGTAATCACATAAATCTAGCCAAGGGTCAAGGCACATGTGTGTGTGATCCCAGCACTCTGGGAGGCTGAAACAGGAAAGCAGCCAAGTTCAAGCCCAGGCCAAGTAACTCAGCGAGACCTGTCTCAATATTTTAAAGAAACTGGGAATGTAGCTCTGTTGCAAGGCCGTGTGTTCAATCCACAGTGCTTAAAACTTTTTTAAAAAAGAAAAAAAATTACAGCTAGTAGACTATGGATTCTCTTCAAGACAACTACTCTCTCAGATCCACAGCTTCTTCAAAGATCTTGTGCCTGCTGACTCTTATCACTCACTGTGAAAAAAGGAAAACACAGAAATTTCCTAGAGGCAGAAAGACGAGACACTGTTCTGTTTCCAGGTACTCAGGATAGCCTCTCCCAAGGTTATACAAGATGCTGACCTCACCTCCAACCTTCCCTACTCTACCCAAGTCCAGGGTGCTCAAGACCCAAAGGCACTGTGAATGAGGACTCAGGGCAGGTGACAGCATTCCTGATTCCCCAACCTTGTTCAAAAAGAAAATCTAAGATAGCTGGGTAGGGTGGTGTAGGTCCATAATCTTAGCACTTTGGGAGGCTGAGTGGGAGGTGGCAAGTCTGAGCCCAACTTGGACACCTCAGCAAGAACCTGACTCAAAAAACAAAAGAAAAGACAGAACGAAAAAAGGGGCTTCAATATAGCTCAGTGTGAAGGCCCTGGGTCCAGTCCTCAGTACAAGAAATACACACCTACATACCTCCCTATGTAACATATGCACAAGGGCGCATTTAGCAGCCACTGGACAATTCAGAGGGGACACATTTACAGTACTCCAGCTCACAGAAGATGCTGACATACATTACCTCATCTGCCTCGCAGTGACCCTGGCAAGCAGGCAGGATAGATACTACTATCTGCACTTTGCAGACAGGAAACTGAAACCCAGACAAGTTATGTGACTTGCCTACTTCACAGAGCTGGTTTGTAGCAGACTCAGAACTAGTACCCGAGTCTCTCCTTGACCAAACCCTTTTCCTTACACACAAAGGAACATGGCCTCGGATGTGTCTGAAAGTCTGGGACAGCAAAGAGCCCAAATGATTTCCTCATCTCCAAGGCTGAAAGCCATTCTCTGGTTAACACAGACAGGCTATGGAAAGCTGGCCGGTATCCTGACAAGATGACAGCAGGGCACAGGCTCCTCTCCCCGGCAACAAGTCCTAAGCTTGCAAGTTTATTCCCATCCCAAACGTGTACTTAGATTTTTAAACAAATACTTAGCTCCTTACGCGCCAGCAGCAGTCCTTCTCTTGTGTCACACTACAGGCTGAACCCATGGCAAGGGCTCTATCACTGGGCCACCTCCTCAACCTTTTCTACTTTGACTTGGGATCTTACCAACTTGCTCAGGCTGGCCATAAACCTGTGATGCTTCTATCAGTTCTCAAGTTGCTGGGATTACGTGCTTGCACCACGGTGCCAGTACCCAAACTTTTTTTTTTTTTTTGAGGTGGAGGCAAAACTAGGGACTCAGCCCAGGGCCTTTACACTAAGTCAAGTGTTTAGTCCTGAGTTTGATTCCCCAGCACCACATAAACTTGGTATGGTGGCACACACCTGTAATCCCAGCACTCGGGAGGCTGGGACAGGAGGATTGCCATGAGGTCAAGGCCAGCTTGAGCTACATAATGAATTCAGGACCAGCCTGGGCCACAGAGTGAGACCTTGCCTCAAAAAAATAAAATTATATAAAATTTGAGATAGTGTTATGTTTAATTGCTAATTTCCCCAGGCTGGGCTCAAATTTGCAATCTTCCTGACTCCACTTCCCTGTATACCTACAAACTTCACAAATGTTACATTATTTAATCCCGTCTAAGCTGTGGATGGTCAGCTGGTGGCCCACCTTACGTGAAGGGGCCCAGGGTACCGTGGCCTGAATGTCCACAGCAGAGGCGGGGAGGGGACGGTAGTGTGAATCCAGGACCTGGGTCTCCCTGAGTCATGCCAGGAGTGTGAGTCCCCATCCTCTTTGCTTACGGACCTTGACAGGTCAATTTTAGCTTATGTGACTGGGACTACACAGCTCCGCAGATGAATTAACACATGCTAGAAATACCAAATTTGATGTGTGTTACCCTGCACAGCTGTCACATCCCAGAGGACCGTACATTCAGTCCAGTGATGCTGCAGAAAACATTTCTAGCATGAGTCTCATTAAATACGCACACACACACACACACACACACGCCCGGTATATTTTCCACATTAAAAACGTACACGTCTGTACTTGAACTTCAACTTAGTTACTAAACGTAATTCCCCAGACACTTGCCCTGAAAAAAAGGCTGTTGAGCAGAAAATAAGACAACCCTGCCGCCTCAGCCCCCGAGTGCTGGGATCACAGGCATGTGCCACCACACCCAGCTAATTTTATGTGGTTTGGGGATTGAACCCGGGGCCTTGTGCATGCTAGACAAGCTCTTTAGTCACTGAGCTGTGCCTCCAGCCCCCACTCCCCAATAATGGCTAATAAAACTGAATCCAGCAGAATTAGGACAAACTAGTACTTCAGTGTAATAACTCACCAGGTTTTCCCTATTATATGTGAATACATTGACGATTTTAAAGATCTTTTTCTACTGTTTGTATTCCTTTTGGTAAAAGGTAGACTGTCATTTTTCTTAGTTATTTTCAAGGCTGGGAAAGCAGAAAAGTGCCATTATGTTTATGACCATGCTGACAAATAAAGCCATTTTCTTACGTTACAGACGCCCCACGCCACGGTGCACTCCTCGGAAGTAGCGGATGCCTGGTTGGCTTGACATTCTATGCCTGTGGGAACAAGAGCGGCAGTGTTACGGGGCCTGGGGAGCAGACGGGCCACAACTGTTACTTAATCAACGTGAAAAACAGAGAAGGTACATATGTGACTTTATAATACGCCTTCCAGTAATTTCCTACCCTCATTCAAAAAAATTAACAAACGAGAAAAGTGATTTTATATTCTGAACGTGAGCCACAAGGGTAGTGCAGGCCTGTAATGGCAGCAATCTGGGAGGCTGAGGCAGGAAGATCACAAATTCAGGCCCTGCCTGGGCAACTTACTGAGACTCTATCAAAATCAAAATCAAATAAACTGGGGTGTAAAGGCCCTCGCTTAATCTCCAGTGGCCCCCCCAACAGCCCTGAGCATCTGCACCACAACCCCCATTTGAGCAAAGCCTCACTTGTTATAATGGAAGCGATTCCTCAAATTTTGGTTAATAAAAGCCACCTCCTAGTAACACCTACTGCTCTGAGAACTGCCATCTTTCCCTATTCTTGGTGAATCTTCCTCGTAGGCCTCTGCAGCAATGATCAGGCATAACCCCTAAAAAAAATCAGCCAGGCACCTGCGAACTGGACAGACGCAGAATAAACAGGGGTGGCAAGAGGTCGATGCTGGACTCATCGTGGGCATAAGGATCAAAACTCAAAAGTCTTCAAAACAATGTCAAATCTTTCATTAGACCAATGGGTCAAGATATTTGTGAGCCCACCACTTTGTCATACTTACTGTCCCTTGAATGATACTGTTTTGGATGCAGAACTGCAAATGTACCCAATTTTATATGGGAAGATAAGAAATTTTTTTGTTTTGAGACAGTCGCACTCTGTTCAAGGCTTGTCCTGAACTCACTATGTAGGCCAGGCTGGGCTTGAACTTACATTAGTCCTCCTGCTTCAGCCTCCCATGTGCTGAGATTATAGTAGGTGTGTACTACCATGCCCAGCTGAGAAGGGAATTTTAAAAGAATAAAAATCTGAGGTTGTAAACTATTAGGTAAAGCTCTACCGATGGATGATACATATTCAAACAATAAAGATTACTAACGTAGAAACTGGTTTTACTGAAGATGGCAACCAGATGGAGTCTTCTTTCAGGAGAAGAGATTATTTAACAGGCTACAATTACTTCAAACTACCACAGGAGGAAATCAGCAAAACTGTAAAAAAGTAATGCTCAGCTGTGAATGGCTGCTATACATATTTGGTCTCAGGGGAAGAAATACACTGTAATAAAGGTTTGGGGCTGGAAGAAAAGCTCAGCAGTTAAAGTGCTTGCCCTCGAAACCCCAGCACCACATAAACCGGGTGTGGTGGCACACACCTGTAATCCCAGCACTCGGCAGGCTGAGGTAGGAGGGTTGCCACATGTTCAAGGCCAGTCTGGGCTACATAATGAGTTCAGGACCAGTCTGAACTCAGAGTGAGAACCTGTCTCATAAAAAAAAAGGGAGAGGAGGTGCTGGAGGAATGGCTCAGCGGTTAAAAACCGCTCGCCTAGCAAGTGCTATGTCAAGCGCTAAGTATCAGAGTGATTCCCCAGCACCACATAAGCTGGGCGTGGAGGAACACGCCTGTAATTCCAGTACTCCGAGGCTGAAGCAGGAGGATTGCTATAAGTTCAAAGTCATCCTGGGTTCCACAGTGAATTCAGGACCAGCCTGGCACTATAAAGTGAGACCTTGTCTCAAAAAAAAAATTTGCTGTTAAAAAAAAAAACCCCTCAAAACTATAAAAGACAAAGAACCTGAAACCATAGAAACAGATTGCTACTACAAACACAACGCTTGCCTAGCAAGCGCTAAGTCAAACACTAAGTATCTGAATGATTCCCCAGCACTACATAAGCTGGGCGTGGTGGCACACACCTATAATCCCAGCACTTGTGAGGCCGAGACAGGAGGATTGCCTTGAGCCCAAGGCCAGCCTGGGCTACAAAGTGAGACCGTCTCAAAAAAAAAAAAGTTTTCAGGCTTTAGAGCTGAAACTGAGTATGAAGGCAGCGTGTGGTACGCTGAGCAAGGGTGGACATGGAGTAGGCAACGGGACAGACAAAGGGTAGCCTATGCTGGGCCTGTGCTGCACACCTGCCAGGGCAGAAGGCTGCTTGATGCGATTTATACAGCTTGGGGACTTTGTCCCTTTGATGTTAAGAGTGGCACCACTGAAAGACCGCTAAGGAAAAATGGCTTCATCTTAAGAGTTGACACATTTCACACCTTCAAGACAGCAATGGAAGCTGGGCACTGTGGCGCACACCTGTAGTGCCAGCACTTAGGAGGCTGAGGCAGGAGGTGTTTGAGGCCAGCCTGGGCTACATACAGTGAGTTCAGGACTATCCTAGGAAAAACATCCTTGAGCAAGTTCGAGAGATCTGAAGGTGAACTATGGGTAGTCACGTGGCCCAACAAAGTAGCCACTAGCCACATGTTGGTCTTTAAACCTTAGTAAGTGGCTGGTCTAAACTGAGATGTACTGTTAAGTGTACACTGGATTTCCACGACTTGATACAAATGTAAAATAAAGCATCGTGAATTTTTTTTTGATGGTACTGGTCTTCAAACCCAGGACTTGGTGCAGTGAGGCGGCTGCTCTGCTACTGAGCTTCATTCCCAGCCATGTATCTCATTTTTAAATATTGACTACAACTCTGAATATTCCAGATACAGGTTAAATACAATTATTAAAACCAACTTCACCTTTTTTAACTTAACAGATATGGGTAGAGAAAATTTTAAATCCTTAATGTGCTTGCTTTTGTGGCTTATTTTAGTCTGGGTGGTGCTGGAGTAGATAAAGAAGAAACAGAGAATACTGCAGGCAGAGGGACAGGACCCATAACAAGAGCAGGGGCACTTAAAATAACAGAGCCTGAAGGGCGTGAGGGGGGTGGGCTGGAGAACAGCATAGTAGTCAGAGCACTTGCCCAGCAAACACAAGGCCCTGGGTTCATTCCCCATTAACACATATATTAGGCGTAGTGCCCGCCTCCCCTCAATCCCAACACTCTGAACTGAAGGCTGAGTCAGGAGGTCTGCTGTGAGCTCAACATCAACCTGGACTACAAAGTGAGACCCTGCCTCAAAAAGGAAAAATAAGAATACAGAGCCTTGGGACTACAGTGACTGCGATGGGCTCGATGAAGCTGGAAACCCAAGTGTCCCTAACTCCTCCTGTTCTAGAAAGTTGAAGAGTGTTTTCTACCTTTCCTTCCTTCCTTTTTTCTTTTGAGATAGGGTCGCACTCTGTAGCCCAGGTTGGTCCTGAACTCACTGGTAGAGTCCAGTCTGGCCAATCCACCTGCCTCAGCCTCTGGAGTGTTGGGATTACAGGCATGCACCACGCCCAGCTTTATGTGGTGCTGTGGAATTGAAATCAGGGCCTTGCCCTCCCAAGGAAAGCACTTTTAACCGTTGTACCATTCCTCTAGCCCTTTCTTTTTTTGAGAGACTTTGCTGTGTAGTCCAGGCTGTTACCTAGGGCCTTATGCAAGGGCTTTAATCACTGAGTTATACCCCCTGACTCTTTTACCCCATTTCTGATCTCAACAATAAACCTTTTTAAGGCTGAAGGAATGGGACAGCAGTTAAAGCACTTGTCTCACAAGCTCAAGGCCCTAAGTTCGATTCCCTAGGACCACACCAGCCGGGCACCGTGGCGCACGCCTGTCATCTCAGCACTCAGGAGGCTAAGGTAGGAAGACTGCCTCGAGGCCAAAGCCAGCCTGGGCTCTGTAGTGAGTTCAGGACCAGTCTGGGTTACAGAGAAAGACTGTGTTTCAACAAAAAAACAGACAAACAAAAGACCTTTTAATACCCAGATGAAAAGTAACCTTAGCTGTTCTTAATGTGTGATAAGTAAAAAAAAAAAAAAATTGAGACAGGGTCTTATTCTGTAGTATAGGGTGGTCTTGAACTCACTATATAACCCGGGCTGGTCTCAAACTCATGGCAATCCTCTTGCCTCAACCTCAACGTGCTGAAATTACAGGCATGCACCACTTCCCATAAATTACCTCTAAAAAGCTTATAATACCTATCAGAACGTAAAACCTATGTAAATAGTTGTTATACTATATTATTTAAGAAATTACGACAAGGAGAAAGTCTTTGTTGTTCAGAACCATTTTTTTTTTTGAATTGAGGGTCTTATTTATGTTGCTCAGAGACCCCAAAAGGAGCTAAGCAATCCTCAATTGAAAGCCCGGTACAGGTACAGAGCTCCCTGTCTAACTAGATAAAACTTTAATGTTTTTTCATCTGTGGCTGTTTGAACTTGCAAGCACAGAACCTGAGGTTATGAAGGCCTAACTGTAAATCTTGCCTAACAAAAGCTAGACCAGGTATTTTGGTGTAGCTAAAAGTTCAAACTCTATTTTCTCTATTTTTGCCTTTTGAGTCTGGGTATGAGAGACCCAGGAGCAATTAACAGTGTCTCTGTGTCCACATTTATTTCAAATGGGTCCTTACCATCTTTAGATTCCTTCACTCTGAGAGCTGGCTGGGCCAGCATCACAGAGAACTATTTCAGGGACTGGAGGGATAGCTTAGTGGTTAAATGGCAGCCTAGTAAGCTCAAGTCCCTGGGTTTGATTCCCTAGCACATCATAAGCTGGTCGTGGTGGGGTATGGCTGTGATCCCAGCACGCAGGAGGCTGAGACAGGATTGCTGTGAGTTCAAGGCCAGCCTGCGCTCCAAAGTGAGTTCAGGACCAGCCTGGTCTACAGAGCGAGACCCTGGCTCAAAACAAACAAACAAACAAACAAACAAACAGTTTGACAGTCTATAGGACAGATGCAGAAGACCCCAAGTGCTCTTACTCTGTTTTATATCTCCTTGTGAAAAAGAAAACTGGTCACACAGGACAGCTACAATCTCTGCAACCTCAACTTCCTCCCATCCTCCTCCGGTTACTTACAAAGATCCATAATGTGGTTCCTGCAGATGGCACAGTTATCAACCACAATATCCCAGGCCCAAAGGGCTACCGCGTTCCACTGAGAAGAGAAAAAGGGGGACAATGTATTCTCCCACTGTAACATACACGCACAAGCACCACACACACACACACACACACACACACACACACACACTCTCTCTCTCTCTCTCTCTCTCTTTAGGATTTTACGTTGCAGCCGCAGTTAGCATTTCTCCAGCCACAGAGATGACCAAACAAAAGCATTTTTTAGATATTCCATTACTCCTATTTATTTTATCAGAAGGTAACAAGGGGAGGCACTTTTTGTCTCCTATCCTCCAAGAGGTCGAGTGTATTAACACAGAAATAAGCCTCTTCACATTTTCCTTATAGCTTAATTTAGTTAGCTGTACCAATGCATGCAAATGAGAAATCATATTAAGTGCCTGCTTTAGGTTCAGTAAGACACAACTTGAATTCCGTGAAGGTTTCGCTGGCAGTTGCAAAGAGTTCACAATCTGCATAAATAACTGATCTTCTGCTCTTCAAGGCAGATTTGGAAGCATGAGCAGGGAGGTGAAAACTTGGAACAGAATGAACAAGATGATTGGATCAGAAAGTGGGTAATCGGAGGATAAGCTGGATAACTACTTACCCTACTACCCGGAGTCAGTACACAGAACAAGGTCATCATTTATATCTCAACAAGATTACCTTATAACTCGGTGGAGCTCACTAGAATCTTGTTTAGTTCTTAACATCAAATAAACTGAAATCCTCAACTTTTGTATTTTCAGACTCATACTTAAGACAATTCCAGTAAGTTTATCTAAAAGTATTTAAAATAATCCAACTCTCTTGACTCCCACAATTATATATAAACATCCCTTTCATCTACTAATTTGGTGCCACTTCCCTAGTTCTCATCTCTTTCAAATCAATTCTCCTCTAGTAACCTCATCATCACTTTTTATATATGACGGCTTTAGCTCAGGAGGGAAAAAAAAACCTACTTCTATTATTGTTCAATATGGCTGCTGGCTGTAAGCGAGCAGCAGCTGCCACAATGAGACGCCAAAAAGCAGAGACTCAAAAAAGGGAGAGGGGGAAACATATTGTTATCTAGCCAGATGTTCCAGGAATAACATCTTCCACATTTCAGAATTTCATTGTGGGGATTTATTTCATCTCGGGTACGAATCGACACTTTCCTCCCAAATTGTTGGCGAATCCCTAGGCATCTTAGGCAAAAAAAACCCACGTTCCACAGTTTGGCTTCCCCACTCTATCCAGGGCATTTGAAACTTGTACTTAACCCTCCCTAAAGGCGCAGGATTTGGTCTTGCCTTTTCTTTTCAGCAAATTCTACCTTCCTTCTCCTTTTTTTTTGTTTTTTGTTAGAGGTCTTAACGAGGGACCTGGACAAGACAGGCACAGGCGTGGGGCGGCTGTGTCTGCTGGGGCAGACGTCTCAAAAGAGCCCTCTTGACTCGACTCTCAACTCAGAGGATCGAGGGGCAGAGGTGGCGAATGGAGGCCGGGGACTAAGCACGGGTCCCCGAAAGAGTCGCAAGTCCAGGCTTCGGGAAGGGGCGGGGCCGGGAGATCACCGGCGGGGCGCCTCAGAGACCGCCACTGCGGCAGGACCTGCGGCTCCCCGGCTTCGCCGCACCGCCCCAACCTCCACTCGCCGCAGTCGCTCCGACTCCCTTTTTCACGCACCCCACCCTCTTCTCTCCCCACCCCTCGGCCACTCCAGTGACAGCTCAGGCGCTTGGCTCCAGCAGCCAAGTTGCAACCCTGCGCATTTCAAGAAGCACCCCAGTGATTGGTTTCTTAGAAGCCCCACCGAAACCAACACTGCTTCGGCCAGTGGGCGGCCGTCACGCCGATCAACCCTAAGGCCCGCCCCCCAGCTTCCTTTCGGGTACCAGGTCCGGGGATGCCCTGAAATGAAGACCTTTTTCTCCGCGCCCCGCTCAACCTCGGGCCTGTCAGCCAGGTCCACGCCTCCCTAGCTTCCCTGAGGAAGATGCTGGCGAGACCCAACCTTTTTCACTTCAAAGCGCTTCTTGCCCGCGCCGCTGTTGGTGCCGCTCGGGGTATCCACGTCCATCGCTGCCGCCATTTTGGAAACACACGGTCCGTCGTCCGGCCTCTGCGCTTGCGCACCGACGCACGCCGGGCTCTTCCCCGCGCTCGGAGCCTCCTACCGCACCCCGCCCTAATAAGCGCGCGCGAGGGGCCGGAGGGGCGGGGCACGTCGCCACGCCCCTTAAAGGTGCTAGTGCCGGCTTGCCCCTCCCCCGAGTGGGCGGGGAGGGCGGTGGCCGAGGTACTGGGCGGGGCCGGGCGGGGCCGGGCGCCGGGGGAGGGCCGGATGGGAAAGTCCGAGCGGGCTGCGCTCGTCCCGCGGTGCCTTCTGCTTCCTCCATCCGGCGCGGTCCGTCTTGTGTCCCGCGCTCGCTGCGCTGCTGCCGGACCCGCAGGGGAAGCGGCCGGGTGGGCGCTCCGCCTCCGCCAGAAACCCGAGCTCTCGGTCGGGCCTGCCGCCGACCCTGCCCCGCTTCCGAGCCTCCCGGCAGAGGCCCGAGGAGGCCGGGGACGCGCGAGGCCGGGCGGGTCTTACAGGTCCCGGACACCGTTGGTTCCCTGATTGCAGGTCAGGAAATGGTTTTGGCCCCCCAAGGCCAAGCGCCACGGTCTCCCGCCCTGCCTCAGCAGAAATGGAGGCTTAGGAACTTGAAAGATGCCACCTTCCGTTGCGCCCGGAATTCTTATCGTCCCAAACGGCTTCTAGTTAAAGCACAGGATCTAAGTTAAAATATTGGAGTACACATTCCATGCCCCGTTGGTCATTTCTAGAGGGCCTATTCTAACTTTTTTTTTTTTTTTCTTTTGAGACAGGGCCTCACTTTGTGGTCCAGGCTGGTCCTGAATTCACTTCGCAGCCCAGGCTGGCCTTGGACTCATGGCAATCCTCCTGTCTCAGCGTCCCGAGTGCTGGGATTACAGGTGTGTGCCACCACAGCCAACTTATCTGGTGCTGGGGAATCGAACTAGGTACTTAGGGCAAGCGCTTTAACCGCTGAGCCATTCCTCCAGCCTCTCCCTTATTTTTTTCTTTATTCCCCCACTATTTTTATTAATATACAGATGTAATACACAGTATTTACAATGAATTTGGGTGTTTCGTACATCTGTGTATCACATCGACTTTAGAATCCCTTCCCATTTTCTACCCTCCCACCCCCTCCCTGGCCCTTCCCTCGGCTCCGGCTATCACTTCGTATGGTTCCAAAGAATGTCTGTGTTCTGGGTTTTCCAAGTCCGAGAAACCATACAGTGTTTACCATATTAATCTTCTGCATCTAAGTCATTTCACTTAAGTCACCTCTCTACCCCAGCTTCCTATTCCTCTAATGGGTTCACAGTAGTTAGATCTTGATATCTCTCCTCTAAATCCATCTCCCTTATTTCTGTGTTTGCTCCTTGCAGTATAAAGTCGGCCTATCTAAAGTTACGGACCTTGGGTATGTGTGTGTGCTGGGAATTGAACTTGGGGCCTTTGAATTCAGTGACATCACGTACTGGTCTGGTTTGTGACAGGCTTTCACTAAGTTGCCATGGCTGTGCTTGAACTTGGGATCTCTCTGACTCAGGTTGTCAGAGCTGGGACTGCACCTAGGTGCTGAACTTTTTTTTGTGACGGGGTCTCACTCTGTAGTCTTGGCTGGTCTTAAATTCACTATAGGGGCCAGGCTGCCCTTGAACTAAGGGCATTCCTTCTGTCTAAGCCTCCAGAGTGTACACCCGGCTTATATGGTGCTGGGGAATCGAACTCAGGGCCTTGTGCTTGCCAAGTAAGTGCTGTAACCTCTGTGCCATCAATCCCTGAACCTGAATTTTTGACAAGGCATTTTCACGTGCACTGTAACAGCTCATTCCCTTGTAGGCAAAGCCTAATGGACTTCACGTCACCCAGATCTAGACTCCTGTTTATATCTCTAGCCTTGCAAAGGACGACCCTACTAGTTTGTTTGTTTGTTTTGAGGCAGAGTCTTGATATGTAGTCCAGGCTGGTCCTGAACTCTGTGTAGCCCAGACTGGCCTCAAACTCAGGACAATCCTTTTGCCCCAGCCTGAGTGCTAGGGTTATAGCTGTGCCCCACCATACCTAGTTTACTTGGTGCTGGGGAATAGAACCGAGGGTCTTGGGCTTGCTAGGCAAGTGCTCTAATGGCTGCCTTACAGTGAAACACAACTGTAATCCCTGCTACAAGGGAGGCTGATGCAGGATGACCCCAAATTTGAAGCAGTGTGGACAATTTAGAAAGATTGACTTGAGCGAGGCTCCAGATAGTTAGAGCTGCAGCCAGAATGATCCCTCTGGGGAGGAGAGCCCACGTTAAGTGCAACACCGATGACACCATTGGCCACCTTAAGAAACAGACTGCAGCCCAAACTGGCACCTGCTGGAACAGGATTGTTCTTAAGAAGTGGTACACAAGGGCTAGAGGAATGGCACAGTGGTTAAAGCACATGTGTTGCAAGCGCAAAGCCCTGAGATTGATGACCCAGAACCATGTAAAGCCAGGCACGGTGGTGCGTGCCTGTCATCCCAGAACTTGGCAGGCTGAGGCAAGAGGACTGCCATGAGTTCAAGGCCAGCCTGGGCTACAAAGCAAAACCCTGTCTCAAAAAAAAAAAAAAAAAAAGTGGTACACAATTTTTAAGGACTGTGTGTCTGTGAGGGGCTGTGAATCCACGATGGGTTGAGCCTGGAGTCTCAGTACCAGGACAGAATTCCTTTCCCCCTCCTGGCCTTTCTTGCTTGCCATCTCCTCATCCACTGGTACAGAGTGAGACCCTGGCTCCACAAAAAGAAAACCTTTAATGCTGAAAACGTAAAAACACATGCCTGTGATGCCCAATATCCCAGGGTGGAGGCAGGAGGATCTCAAGTTCCCACCCACTATGGGCAGTTTAGCAACTTAATGAAACCTTATCTCAAAAGAAATGGGGGAAGATGTAGCTCAGTCCAAAGGCCCTGGGTTTAATCCCTAGCGCTGCCAAGTAAATAAATTAGTAAATAAATAAAGACTGGGATGTAGGTCCAAGGAGATCTCCTCTGGGTCCACTTTTCAGTGTGTGTGTGGGGGGGAGTAACAGAGTGTGTTGACTGTATCTCTCAACCACAAAGCTGCAATCTCTTTCTTCCTTAGTCACAAGTAGGAACAACAAATCCATGCAAATGCCACCATAATTTTAACCTACGTGGAGAAATATTTTGTAAGTACTTAAAGGATTATAGAAACCCAAGGAAGTTTCAGTGATTCTGTGTTAAAACTGCCAATTTATCTGGGTCTGATGCACAGACCTGTAATCCTAGGACTCTGGAAGGCTGATTCAAGTTGGAGCCCAGTGTGGACAACCTAGCCAGGCCCTGCGAGGAAAGAAGAGAAGGGGGCGGGAGGGATGGTACACTGCTTAAAGTACTTGCTAGCAAGTGCAAAGACCTGAGTTGCTTTCCTAGCACCACATAAGCCAAACAGACATGGTGGTGCACACCTGTAATCTCAGCACTCGGGAGGCTGAGGCAGGAGGACTGCTGTGAGTTCAACGCCAGCCTGGGCTCCACGGTGAGAGTTCAGGACCAGCTTGGGCTACAGTGCAAGACCCTGTCTCCAAAAAACAATAAGGAGAACAAGAAAAAAGAAAAAAAGAAAAAGGAAAAAGGATGGGAAGGGGAAAGGGCAAGGGACGTGATATGTAAGTAAAAAGGAACAGCTGTAAAAACATATATATTATGGGAAGATGTAAGTAGGTTACTGTGGTTTGGCTCTGGAGTGCCCCCAAAAGTCTCATGTATTTAAATGTTAATGGATTGTCTATGGAACCATGTGCTGCTGGGAGACTGGGGCCTAGTCTGGAGGGGTGGATTACAGGCGTGTAAGAGGATTACAGGCATGTAAGTTAGGATTACAGGCATGTAAGTTAGGATTAACAGCGTGTAGTGGCCACACCTTCCACACCTGGATGCAGGAGGGGCTGATCACTGGGCGGAGACCTGGAAGGATGCATAAGCTGCATCCTGGGCTGGAGGAATGGCCCAGCGGTTAAAGCGCTTGCCTAGCAAGCACTAAGTCAAGCACTAAGTACCCGAGTTCGATTCCCCAGCACCACATAAGCTGGGTGTGGTGGCACACGCCTGTAATCTCAGAAGTCAGGAGGCTGAGGCAGGAGGATTGCTGTGAGTCCAAGGCCAGCCTGGGCTCCATAGTGAGTTCAGGACCAGCCTGAGCTACAGAGCGAGACCCTGTCTCAAAAACAAACAAAAAACCCAACTAAGCTGCATCCTGCCTGCTTTGGACTAGGACTTGGAGTAGTCTTGACTAGTCTCAGCTTGACTGCCTGTTTGTGATGTCGCGAGAAGCTGCCTCCTGGCCTTGGACTCACAGCAATCCTCCTGCCTCAGCCTCCTGACTGCTGGAATTACAGGGGTGTGGCACCATACCCAGTTTTTATGTGTTGCTAAGGAGTTGAACTCAGGGCCTTGCATTTGTTAGGCAAGTGTTCTCACCACTGTGGCATTCCTCCAGATCCTTTTTAAGCTTTTTGTTTGTTTGTCTGAGACAGAAGACAAGGTTTCACAAAATCGCTAGGTTGCCCAGCCTGGGCTAAAAACGTGACCCTCTACTTGAACCCGCTAAAGAGCTAGGAATTACTCTCAGCACAGAACTCAGAGGAATTTTGGCATTTTGGCTCCCCTGCCCCCATATACCCTCATAACCGTTCAAAGAAACCTCCTGTAGGCCTTTCAAGTAGAGTCCCTCAACAACAGAAACGGGGGAAGAAGCCAAGGCAACAGGACACCCACAGAGACGCCTGAGACCCCAGGAACTAACTTCATGGGCCCTGGGATAGTGGGACTCACAGGGAAGGAAGTCAAAAAGCAAATAAATGAGTCAAACACCGGTTCAAACAAGGTATCCTCAAAGAAATGTAAGCAACGATCAGCAGGCTTAAAGAGAAACTTACTAAACAAATAGTGGTCCTCATGGATACAAAGCTCACTGAGCATATAAGAGCCACAAAAAGTTGGCTGAGATCAATAAGGAAATGCAATATATTAAGGAATATTTTGATAGAGAAGTGGAAATTTTGAAAAGAAATCTAGCTGAAATTCAGGATATGAGAAATACATTTGAAAGCAAGGGAAGTCAAACTTCGTGAGGACAGAATTTCAGACCTTGGAGACAAGGCTGAGGAAACAAATGCCATGATTAGGCACAACTCCAAAATTAGAAAGGAGCAAAGCAGATGCATGCAACAGCTATTAGATCATTCAAAGAGACTCTCATGGGAGAAAGAGCAGAAGACAGCACTGAAGGTATAAAGAATTTATTCACTGAGATCTCGCAAGAATATTTCCCACATCCAGGAAAAGAAATTGATTTTCAGGTACAAGAAGCTTTTAGAACACCAAATAACCTCAACCACCAAGACTTGCCATAACACATAATCAAAACCTCAGAAATACAACATACAGAGAGAATATTCAAAGCAGCAAGAGAAAAACAGACATTATTCTACCAAGGCAAACCCATTCAAATTACTGCAGGTGTCTCTGTGCATTTTAAAGGCCAGGAGAGCCTGAAGCAAAATATTTCAAGATTTATTAAAATACAGCAAGTGTAGACCCAGTTTGTTGTAGCCAGCAAAATTATCCCTGAAAATTGAAGGGGAAGTAAAATTTTTTCATGACCAAGAATCTTTTAAAAATTCTGCAACCACTAGCCCAGCATTGCAGAAAATATTTGAAGGAATCTTTGAGAGAAGCAGAAGACAAGCAGCACCAAAAAATGAGGAAGAAAGGAAACATCTAAAGAGAAGGGATAATAAAAAAATAGATTGGTATTTGAATCATTTGGTTGGTACCCTACTAAAACAGTACCAGCTTTCTCATAAAATATGTGAAACTTCCCCAATAATTATTATTTCTATATTAGTTTGCAAAATATAATTATATTCAACATGAGAATTGGTATAAAATCTTTAGAAATATGTATACGTGAATTTATGGATGGATAGATAAAATGATAAACCACATCTGGCAAAATATTAGTAATTAATGAAATGTGAATAATTTATGAAAGTTAAATTCTGAAATAACTAAATATGCCATTGTATCTGTTGCTTATGTGTAATTTACTCTTGTGATATCAACACAAGTTCATTTAATGTAGCAATTCACTTATTTGGTCTTTGACGTAAGTTTGTCCTAAGAAAACTTACTGATGTAATGATAATCTGAGTGTCTTCTGAACATACATTTACATTTCAGTACTCAGCTAAAGAATTTGAAATTTAACTTCTTTTCATTTTTCACATTTTCTGGCCTTATGAATTTCATTGTTACAAGTCTTTTCTTATGTGGACTGGTGGGTGAGGCCATGTTAAAGAATCTCAACAAATATATATTGAGACACAAAAAAGAACTTTCAGTGAATTGTCCCAATAAAGAGCTCTGTTGGACCCAGAGTAGAGGCATCAAGATATGGCCATTGCAGCCCATTCTAGGGGTTGGAAGCTCAGCTAGAGTGGTGATTTGAGTGGCGAAGTGAGTCAGATGCAGAAGATTAAATATCGCATGGTTTCTCTGATTTGGGAAACCCAGAATGCAGGCATTCTGTAGAACCACATGGTGTGATAGTGGGAGTTAGGAGGTGGAGAGGGTGTGGGAGGCCAAAACTGGAAAGGGATTGTAAAGTTGATGTGATATGTATGTGCATAAAATACTCAAGTTCATTATAAACAGTATGTACTGCATATATGTTAATTAAAAAATGGGAAAAAGAAATGGAAATTTCAAGTGGTTCAACCTAAAAAAAAAAAGGGTTAGGATTACAGGCCTGTACCTCCACAGCAGGCGAACCTGGATCCATCCTGAGGCGGCATTATTAGGCAGTTCTGTCGTGCAAACAAGCGTATGACAAATACACATGGTACAGTCTGCTACACACCTAGGCCATGTGGTTGGCATTATTAGGCAGTTCTGTCGTGCAAACAAGCGTATGACAAATACACATGGTACAGTCTGCTACACACCTAGGCCATGTGGTTCACCTACTGCTCCTGGGCTACAGACCCATGGAACACGTTACTTCAGGCTACATAGTAGTTGTGTTACTAAGCATATGAAAAGGACAGAAAAAACATGCTAAAAAGGGGGCTGGAGGAATGGCTCAGCGCTTGGCTAGCAAGTGCTAAGTCAAGGGCTAAGTACCCAAGTTCGATGATTCCCCAGCAGCACATAAACTGGGCGTGGTGGCACATGCCTGTAATCCCAGCACTCGGGAGGCTGAGACAGGAGGATTGCTGTGAGTCCAAGGCCAGCCTGGGCTTCGAAGTGAGTTCAGGACCAGCCTGGGCTACAGAGCGAGACCTTGTCTTAAGAAAAAAGAAGAAAAAACTTTAAAAAACAAAGAGCCGGGTATCTAGCTCAGTCCTAGGGTGCTTCCGAGCCCGAGCAGGGCCTGGGTTTGGTTTTTACACTAAGCCACAACACAAAGCCACATCACCAATCTCATTTTTTCTTTCAAGACAGACTGAATTGCTAAATTTCCAGGGCTGGAATCCTCAATCTTCCTGCCTCCGCCTTACAGAGGGCTGGGATTACACACCTGTGCGCCACCACATCTGGCTGAGAGGGAAATGTTGCTTATTTATTCAAAACAAAAACTCTCAGAGCAGCACCTGGTGTGTGGGATGTGTTGAGATTAGGTTGAATTAATAAATTTGTAGCTGAGGTCTGGGGGCATAGCTCAGTGTTTAATGCACTTGCCTAGCAAGCACAAGGCCCTGGGTTCAGTTCTTGAGCACCACATATAACGGGTGTAGTGGCACATGCCCAGCACTGGCACGGCTGAGGCTGAAGGATTGCTGTGAGTTTGAATGAATTCAGGACCAGCCTGGACAACACAGTGAAGCCCTGTCTCATAAATAAATAAATAAATAAATAAATAAATAAATAAATAAAGGTTGTTGACTGAGCAAGGGAAAACTGCACAAGAAATGACAGAGAAGCACATGGGTGAGATCAGTAGGATTTTATTGTTTTGGGGGGGATACTGGGATTGAATCCAGGGCCATCAGGATAAGCTGCATATCCAACCCTCTGTTTTGTTTTGCTTTGCTTTTGAGACAGTCTCACTCCATAGTCCAGGCAGCTCCTGAACTTACTGTGCAGCCCAGGCTGGCCTCAAATTCACTGCAATCCTTCTGTCTCAGCCTCCGGAGTGCTGGGATTACATGCGCGCACCGCACCCTCCCAGCCCCAGCACTTTATTTTTCATTTTGAGACAGGGTCTCGCTCTGTAGCCCAGGCTGGTCCTAAACTCACTATGGAGCCCAGGGCTGGCCTTAGACTCACACCAATTCTCCTGCCTCAGCCTCCAGAGAACATAAGTCATGCCTGACTTATGTGGTGCTGAGAAACTGAACTCAGGCCTTGTGCTTACCAGTTAAGCGCTTTAACTGCTGAGTTGCACCCCCTACCCTGCTATCGCCTTCCAAGTACTGGATTCTGCATTGGCGTGGCAACGCGTGCCCAAATTCCAGGGCCTTCATACTGACTTACATCTCCAGCCCATTTTTAGTTCTGATTTTTTTTTTTAAAGACAGAGTCCCACACCGTTATCCAGGCTGGTGCTGAGAACACGTGGCAATCCTCCTGCCTCAGCCTCCCAAGTTCTGGGATTACAGGTGTGTCTTACCATGCATGGTTTATGTGGTTCGGGGGAATCGAACTCAGGGCCTTGTGCTTGCTAGGCAGGTGCTCTAACCACTACTATTCCTCTAGTCCCATATTTTGTTTTAAATATTTAGAATGGCACCTGTTTTCCTCCTGAGACACAAAACTAAAGGTTATTATGACAGTGAATGCTTTTTGTTACCGTGACTGGATTCCGAGTTGCAGTTACTCATTTTTAAGTCCAATAATTCAGTCAAGTATTGTGATTACAAAAGAATGCACCCACAGGATGGGGGCAGAGCTCAGCTGCCCCACATGAGAAAGGCTCTGGGTTCGTTCCTCGGCACCACAGAAACCGGGCATGGTGGTGGCACATGCCTACAATCCCAGCACTGGGGAGGCTGAGGCAGAAGGACTGCAAAATCAAATTTGGCCTGGGCACCTTAACAATGTAGGTAGACCCAGTCTCAAAATCAAAAATAATGTGCCAGAGGGCTGGAGGAATAGCACAGCAGACACGGCAAGCAAAAGGCGTATTCATTCCCCAGTTCCACATGAACTGGGCGTGGTGGCGTACACCTATAATCCCAGCGCCAGAAAGGCAGGAGAATTGCTGTGTTTGGGATCAGGACCATCCTGGACTATAGATTGAGACCCTATCTCAAAACAAAACAAAATAAAACAAACGAACCCCCAAACAACAACAAAAAAGGCTGGCAAAGTAGTTCAGTGTGAAACATGAACTCTGTCCTGAGTTTCATAAGAACAACGGATAAGTGTGTTAAAAAGTGTGTGGGGCAGCAGCCTGAGAGCAATTAATAGCAATGTGTCTTTTAGTATAATTTTAAAAAATTTTAAAAAAATCACCGTATTTTTGATCACAGCTCATACTTGTAGCGGAAACTTCTGACCTTGTAGTGGAAGCATTTTTTTTTTTTTTTTTTTTTTTTTTGCCCAGGGCCTTCATACAGAGTTACATCCCCAGCCTGTTTTTATTTTTGATTTTTAAAATTTTATTTATTTTTGGACAGGCTTTCACTAAGTCACTAAATTGCCCAGGTTCAATTTAAATTTGTGATCCTCCTGCCCTAAAATCCTAGAGTGCTGGGATTATTATAGGGACCCACCGTTGGGGCCAGTGTCAAATTCCTTTTTTTTTTAAAAAAAAAAAAATAAGCAACAGGGGACTGGAGGAATAGCTCAGTGGCCAAAGCTTTTGCATAGCAAACACAAGGCGCTGAATTAGCTGGTGCGTGGTGGTGTCTGCCTGCAATCCCAGCACTCCCAGAGGCTGAGGCAGGTAGATTATCCTGAGTAAAAGGCCAGCCTGGGCTACATAATGAGTTCAGAACCAGCCTGGACTACAGAGGAAGACCCTGCTTCAAGACAAAAAAGAAAGAACAAGAAAGAGGGCTGAAGGAAGGGCACAATGGTTAAAGCACTTGCTTAGCAAGCACAAAGCCCTGTGTTTGGCTCCCCAGCACCTCATAAAACGGGCGTGGTGGCGCACGCCTGCAATCCCAGCACTCAGAAGGCTGAGGCAGAAGGCCTGCGAAGAGGCCAAGGCCAGCCTGGTCTCCATAGTGAGTTCAGGACCAGCCTGGGCTGCAGAGTGAGACCCTGTCTCAAAAAAAAAAAAAAAAAAAGAAAGAAAGAAAGAAAGAAAAAAGAAAAAAAGGAAGTAAACAGGAAGAAAAAGAAAAGAAGCAACATTTGGAGCTGGGGTAGCTCAGCTCCTAGAGTCCTTGCCCAGCATTCCGTTCCCCAGCTCCACATAAACAGGTGTGTGAGGCCGGGCTAGGTAGTGAGTTCAGGACCAGCCTGGACTACAGAAAATAGGCCCCTGGCTGGGAAGTCAGAAGGGGCCAAGCAGATACCCTAATTACAATTGTTAATAAAAGAGAAAAAAGTTGCTAGAATCTTTTTTTCTCTTCTTTATTTTTTGGTAACATTGGAGGATGGAGCCCAGGGCCTTTACACTGAGCTACATGCCCAGCCTTATCTAATTTTTTTAAAATATGGGTGTATTTGCACTACAAATTCATTTACAATCCTCACCATAGCTACCAAAATTATGCAAAGGATATATAAGGAATTTATTCTCCAGGTCACATGTACTCAACTCAAGATCCACTCAAGTGTATTCATTGTGGCATACAAAAATTATTTTTAGAGGCTGGGGGTGTAGCTCAGTAATTAAAGTGCTTGCCTAGCAAGTACAAGCCTTGGGGTTTGATTTCCCCAGTACCACAAGCTGGGTGTGCTGGTGGCACATGCTTATAATCCCAGCATTTAGGAGTTTCAGGTGGGAGGACTGCCATGAGTTTGAGGATTTTTCTTCCTCACAAAATCCATTCTTCTTAAAATGTTTGTGGCTATAATCTGTAGTCTTGGGAGGCTCCTGTGTGCTATCTGGAGACTTGTGGGTCACTTTTGAGCAGAACCAACCTTCCATCAGGCTGGATAGAGTAGATTGGTATGTGCCTGTAATCCTAGCAATTGGGAACCTGAGGCAGGAGGACTACTGTGAGTTGCAGGCCAGCCTGAATTACAGAGCAAGATGCCATTGCAAAGAAAAAAAAAAAAGTCAAGGTTGTAATTTGAGGCAGGGAGCGTAGTCCAGTGGTCAGAGTACTTCCTGGCATGCACAGTGCCCTGGGTTCTTAAACTAGCAGATCTGGGAGTTTTTCTTCTCTGTGACTGAGCATATCATTTGAAGCTTCCAGTTGTGACTGTGTGATACACCAGCTAATGAGTACTTGTAAGAGTTCTTTTTTTTTTTTTTGTGGCAGTCTCTCTAGTCAAGGCTGGTCCTGAGCTCACTCTGTTGCCCCAGGTTGGCTTTGAACTCTTGGCAATCCTCCTACCTCAGCTTCCTGAGTGCTGGGATTATAGGCGTGTGCCACCACACCCATACTTATAAAAATACGATTTTTTTTTTTAAGACAGGGTATTGCCCTGTAGCCCAGGCTGGTCCTGAATTCATTATGGAGCTCAGGCTGGCCTTGGACTCATGGCAATTCTCCTGCTTCAGCCTTCTAAGTGCTTGGATTATAAGGCATGTGCCACTATGCCTGTTTTATGTGGTGCTGGGGAACTGAACTCGGGGCTGTGCGCTTGCTAGGCAAACGCTTTAACCATTGCGCCACTCCTCCAGCCCCATATAAAAGCATTTTGCAAGCAAAATGTTTTCACATTTAAACCTCTAAGTATGCATTCTAAAATAACACACACACCATACTCTTACATTGTTTTACGGTGTATTTTAAAAAATGACAGTAACAAACGCTTTCCCCTTGTTGGGGGAATGACATATCTATTTTCAATGAATAGAGCCTTAAAAAGTAACAGCATTTGTCCAAACTGAACTTAAATAATTGCACAAATGACATACAAAGCATTACAAAAGCTAACCAAGGCAGCAGCTTCCTCACAGTCTCGCGGTGCGCACCCCAAGGAGCTGTGAGGGGGGGGGGGGAGCTGGTTTGAATGGTACCGATGCTCATTTGAAGTTCCTTGGTGATGCCCAGGACGAGACAGGAGCAACTGGGACTCGTGTGGTCTGTCACCATGGGTGTGATGATCATCTCCGTCTTGTCATTACTCCAGGGACACCGGAACATTTCAGCTTAAAGTATTGTTTGTCCAGGCTCAACACTTACTCTACCTGCTTAAGTTTTGGGCTATGGATCCCACTCAAAATTAAAAAAAGAAATTGACCATGCTGTAAAAACCTCTCCCATGCAGAAAGGGCCCTTGATGGTGTCAGCATCTCGGACCCTCACTTTGTGTCTCTTTCTTTTCTGAGACAGCATCTCACTCAGCAGCCCAGGCTGGTCCCAAACTCACCATGGAGCCCAGGCTGGCCTCAACCTCATGGCAATCCTCCTGCCTCAGTCTCCTGAATGCTGGGACTGCAGGTGTGCGCCACCATGCCCAGTTTATGCGGTGTGGGGGAGGTGAGCTCAGGGGCCCTGCACTTGCTGGGCGAGTGCACTAACAGCCAGTGCCCTCAGCCCACGGGCTCTCACTTAATGTCTCATATGTACAAGCATAGATAAGACACTGTCACCTCCCACTGTGCAGTGGTTCAAACTTAAATTCTAATTATTTTACTGGCAGCAATTACTGATTTTTTTTTTTTTTTTTGAGATAGGGTCTGGCTCTATAGTCCAAGCTGTTCCTGAATTTCTTATGTAGACCAGACTGGCCTTGGATTCATGGCAATCCTCCTACCTCAGCCTCCTGAGTGCTGGGATCATAGGCGTGCACCACCATGGCTGGTTTATGTGGGGCAGGGGAACTGAACTCAGGGCACCATGCTGCCAGGCATGTGCGTTAACCACTGTGCCACTCCTCCAGCTCTAGCAGCAGTTACTGAAAACACTGGTTCAAGGGGCCACAAGGTCCCATGTGGTTGGGGAAGAGGCCCCTGAGTGTCACTCATGATGTGACCGGGGCACAGCAGCAGGGAGAAGCACATGCTCCCTACCTGCAGTCTCTGTATGAGGAAGGCTGAAGAAGGTGTGTGTGGGAAAACAGGACAAACCTGAGTTGTGCTATTTCAGTGAAATCTAGTGTCTTTATGTGGAGATCTAACTTGTCTCTTGGACTTCGCTTGCAAGATAGAATGACTGTGGGGAGAGTTTTCGCCTTCTGACCTTACAGCCACTAGGGGCTGGGGGTGCAAATGCCCAGCACATACAGGGTGCTGGGCTCGATTCCCAGCACGGGGCAGGAGTGGCAGGACACCAGCCAAACACAAATGGCTGAAAGAAGATGCCCACAAAGCATGTGAAGTCACCCGGGACCGTCCTCATGGACGCCGTGACTATGACAAGAGGTAATTCTTACCGCCACCCTGTTTCCAACAAAAACACCTTTCCACAGTCTCGATCATGGGAGAAAAAGAGTTAACTCCTGAAACAGCAGCATGTGTCAGTGGCTACCGGACATTCTTCCTTCATTTAGATGGTACTACTGTTTCTTTTCTTTTTTTTTTGAGACAGGGTCTCACTCTGCAGCCCAGGCTGGTCCTGAACTCACTATGGAGCCCAGGCTGGCCCTGAGCTGATGGCAATCCTTTTGCCTCAGCCTCCCGAGTGCTGGGATTACAGTGGGATTACAGGTGTGCAGCAAATTTGTGACAGCAAATTTGTTTCCCGCAGATACAAGGGCTGGGTGTATAGCTGAGAGGTTAAAGCACCTGCTTAGCATGCATATGGCCCTAGCCCTGGGTTTGATTCCCTAGCCCCACATAAAAATTAGCCGGGCCTGTAATCCCAGCACTTGGGAAGCTGAGGCAGTATGATTGCTATGAGTTGAAAGCTCGCCTGGACGAGGGATTGAGTTCAGGACTGGCCTGGGCAATAGAGCAATACCCTGTCTCCAAAAAGGGGGGAAAAAAAAAGAAAAAAGAAAGAAAAAAAAAAAGAAAAAAAATTTAGCTGGGCATGGTGGCACACATTTGGACTCTTAGGACTTGGGAGACTGAGGCAGGAGGACTGCTGTGATGTGCCAGCCAATCCTTAAGAGGCGCTAGGTGCTAGGGGACTGACCGGACGGCCTGCGCATACAAGGCGTGACTTTTGGGCTACACACCTAGGCTTGGATAGAGGGTCTTACTAATAGCACAACAATGGGTCTTAAATCCAGGGAGAAAAGTTCCAGGGTCATCATTTGAAGGTTTTTAAGAAATCTTCAGTGTGACAGCCTGGAGTGTAGATATATGTGACATACGCATTGTACTGAGGCGGGAATGAGGGGCACCTGGTGGCACGGCTAAGAGTCAACGAGAGCACCACACCCCACATGATCACTGGCTCACAGAATCTGGAACGCGTCAGGCAGTGATGAGATGATGCCCGCAATCCAGCTGTCCCAAGACAGGATTTTGCTGGTAGTCCAGATTGGTCCTGAACTTACTATGAAGCCCAAGCTGGCTCTGAACTCAGGGCAATCCTCTTGCCTCAGCCTCCCAAGTTCTGGGATTACAGTCATGTGCTACCACAGCAAGCTAATGTTTATGTGGTGCCAGGGAATTGAACCCAGAGCTCTTGCAAATACTAGGCAAGCACTCTAATCACTAAGCAACGCCCCCAGTCCAGTGATCTTCGTTATGTTAGCGGGATGATTATAACTGCCTGATTCAAATTTCTGGTTGCTATGGTTAATCTGGGATTCAAAGGACAACATACCTGGTTCAGGGACTAAAGTCACCAGAACTCCAAAACAGGCACAATACCAATCACACCTGTACAATTTCCCTGGAATCAATCTGACTAGAAGTCTGTCATGTTTTAGTATGCAGATATACACGAAAGCATATAACTTTCAGATAGAAAGTTGAAGATCTATATAAAAAATGATCTATGGGAAGAAAAATAAATTCCTTTTTTTGTTTGTTTTTTGAGACAGGGTCTCTGCTCTGTAGCTCAAGCTGGCCCTGAACTCACTATGGGGCCATGCTGGCCTTGGACTCATGGCAATCCTCCTGTCTCAGCCTCCCAGGCGTTAGGATTACAGGCGTGTGCCACCAGGCCCGGTTTACGTGGTGTTGGGGAACTGAACTTGGGTACTGAGCACTTGACTTAGCACTTGTTAGGCAGGAGCTTTAACCGCTGAGACATTCCTCCAGCCCCTAAATTCCTTGTTTTAGGATTTAAAAAGGACAAAGGAAATGCAACCCAAGGAAGGGCTGGGGGGGGGGGGGGGCAAAGGCCACGGAAGTCAGGAGTCAGAGTTACAGATTCCTTTCTCTCTCCTTTTACATCTTGGTCTCCTGCCTGCTCCTGGCTGCGCACTGTGGGTTTCCTACAACGGCCAAACGTCTAGAACTGCAAATATCACTAATCCCTGGTTTGGGCTTCCTTAACACAAACAGGAAGACACGCACACAAGCCCCTCCTATTGTTCCGCGCTGCTCTCCCGCATCTAGGCTTAAAGGAGATGAGCACCCTCGCCCTCAGTCACAGAAGCTTCTGAACGAACTGTCCGTAGTCACCCAGCCCTGTTCGTCACTCCAACTGAGTACAACTCCATCGGATGCTGAGCTCAGAGAACTGTGACTCTGCCAGCTCCATATCCAGCACTAACATGGGAGGAAGATAAGGATCACAGGACGCAGGCACTTGGCCAATTCCAGACTTGTAAAATCAGCAGTAGAGGAAATCAGAAGGATAAGAAGGACACGTAGTTCTCTGAACCCAGAACGCTCCCACTGCTCTGGCTCCCCCACCCCTCCCAGTGCTGAGGACTGAACTCAGGGCCTTCACACATGACAACCAGTTCTTTTTTTAAAATTTCAGACAGGGTCTTGGTAAGTCACTAAGCTGCTGTAGCTAGGCTCAGCCTTACCCTGGCTCAGCCTCATGCAATATCAGGACTTACAGGTATGTGCTACCAGGACTGGTTTATTCTGACTTTTAATGGGGTACGTGGACAGTCTGCTTTTGGTCAGTGCAGTAGCTTCACGGGTGACCTATGAGGGCTGGGGCATTAAGAACCAGTGAGGGGCTAGAGGCACAGCTCAGTCATCAAAGCACTGGCCTAGCTCTGAGTTCGATTCCCAGTAACACGTAAGCTAGGTGTAAGGGTGCATGCTTGTAATCCCCGCACTGGGAGGCTGAGGCAGGAGGACTGCCTTGAGTTCAAAGGCACCTCCGGTTATATAGTGAGCTCAGGACCAGCATGGACTATCGAGTAAAGACCTATCTCAAAAAACAAACAAACAAACAAACAAACAAACAAACAAACAAACAAAAAAAACCCCAAAAAACCCAAACCCACAAATCCCAACCAAACCATGAGAGAACCAGGTATAGAGAGGTATACCTGTTGTCCCAGCTGCTCAGGTAGCTGAGATGGAAAGATTATCTGAGCCCATGATTTCAATATTAGCCTGGGCAACATAATGGGACCCCATGTGTTTGTCTCAAAATTCAAAAACATGACTGGAGGGCTAACACAGCAGTTAAAGCATTTGCCTAGCAAGGACAAGGCCCTAGGTTTGATTCCCAGCACCACATAAGCTAGGCATCGTGGCACAAACCAGTAAACCTAGCATTTGGGAGGCTGGCACAGGAGGACCAACATGGGTTCAATGCCAGCCTGGGCTACGTAGTGAGTTCATGACAAGCCTGGACTACAGAGTCAGATCTTATCTCAAAAAAAGAAAAAACTAAACTGAAAAAAGGAAAGAAAAAAGAAAAAATGAAAAAAAAGAAAAAAGAAAAGAAAAGCATTTTAGATTTTAGGATTATTTACTTATTTATTGAACAGGCTCTCACTGTGTAGTCCAGACTAGTCCTGAGCTTACTAAGTAGCCCAACCTAGCCTAGGACTCATGACAATCCTCCTGCCTCAGCTTACCAAGTGCTGAGATTACAGGTGTGTGCCACAACACACAGCTATTATATGGTGCTGGGGGTTTGACCCCGGGACCTTGCTTCCTAGCAAGTGCTCTAGCTGCTGAGCTATGCGTCCAGCCACCAGGTTTTAGGATTTTAGAAAAGGACAGAAATCATTTTTAAATTGAAGAGAACAGATGGCTAGAGGTCTGGATGTGTAGTGGACACAAACATACTTTTCTTTCTTTTCCACAGGAAGAATCTAAAAACTCTCCAGGCCCCAGGCAACCAAATGGCAGGAAAGGCTCAGAACAATTTTGTTCGACAGCCAGTGTTGCTGGCCTGTGGGTGAAAAGAAAGACTGACTTCAGGGTATTAGTGCCAAGGGCTCTGGTGGCTCCTGGAGACAGGCAGAATCTGGAATGGGGACGCAGGAGTTATGAAAGGTTTATGGTGGCCACCCCAAATCACTGGCAGGTGGCTCTTAACGCACGCAAAGAACCTGGACTTCACTCAAAACACAGGTGTCACATAAACATCTGATGATAAGAGGTGGATCTCAGAGATGGTGCTGTCCTGAAGAGAATTTCCCGGTCCAGGGACATATGAACCAAGACCCTACTTTTCATTTAAAAATTGAACTTGCTTGGATCATTAACTCTATAGAATTAATGTCACTAAATCTGTGGTAAGAAACCATTCCAAAACTCACTTTTCCAGATTTCCATATACTGTCCAAAACCCAAGTACACAATTATACATACTTGCACAGCTGCTGCACTCCCTAGTGGAACACAGATACAAACTCAGAGCGCACATGCGTGGCGTGCCGGCACCCGCGCCTGGACCCAAGGGGCACGAGTCGCAGGGGGGTCATGAGGCCCTGCTGCAGATGTGCTCGATGTCATTTATCTCTTTGGGACAATCTGCAGAAAGGATGAGAGGCGAGTCCTCAGTCACCACTACATCATCCTCGATGCGTACACCAAGACCCCGGAACTTCTCTGGAGCGTCTCTGTCATCCTCCGGGATATAAATGCCTGAGGAGGAAGGAAGGCAGGCTGCTCAGCAGGGACGGTACCTGGGGGGCTGGGGCTAGGCGGCCTCTCCATGTCACAATTCCCGCGTCTCTGCCTGGCTCTAGATGGTGCTCTCCTCCTGGAGCTGTGAGGCTGGATGAGCAGAGCCTCGTACCCACGGGCCAGTGGGGCTGGCCACCCTGACTAGGGCTATCATTACTGCGATCGGCCTGCACTCTGGAGCACAGGCTCCGCACAATCAGGGTTCATGACGATTATGACTGTCATATGCCAGTCGCTCCCAGAGGCCATTGAAGTTTCTTATGAGTTGTGAACGACCATATTTATGCATATGTCTGTATGTGTTAGACCAGCAGATTCATTCTGTGCCTAATAGGCCCCCCAAAAAAGGATTTTATTAAAATAAAGATAAGATGTATTTTAAATGTTTATTTATTGAGACAGGGCCTTGCTCTGTAGCCCAGGCTGATTCTGAACTCACTAAGTAGCCCAGGCTGGCCTTGAACTCCTGTCCTAGCCTCCTGAGTGTTGGAATTACAGGCATGCACCATCATACTTAGATTATGTTGTTCATGGAAACTGAACTCAGAGCCTGTGCTTGCTAGGCAAGCACTTTAACTACTACGCTATCCCTCAGTTATTCTTTCTAATCCAGATCTTTTCTCCCTCCCTCTCTTTTTTTCTTTTTCTTTTTCCAGTACTGGGGACTGAATCTAGGGCTTTTGCCTTCAGATCTTTTCATAGTAAAGAAATTGCTGGGGTTGATGGAACAACACAACTATTAGGGTGCTTGCTTAACATGTACTAAGGCCCTGAGTTCGATTCCCCAGCACCACATAAGATGGATGTGGAGGTGCACGCCTGTAATCCCAGCACTCAGGAGGCTGAGGCAGGAGGATTGCTGGGAGTCTGAGGCCAACCTGGCACACACAGTGAATTTAGGACCAGCCTGGACTGTCAACTGCTACCTAACTTCTTCCACTGTGCTCTGTAATATAAAAGAACACAAGTAAAAGTGCAAGCAAAAGCTAAGGAAGCCACCTTTTGGGCACATTTACGAAGGGGACTGAACTAACTAGACTAGGTACCATCTAAGACCACAGAGATCTGACTCAAAAGAGAGCAATAAACTACATTTCTCAGATACAGTAGGTCCAACTTAGACAGGAAAACATTTGAGATGTTTTCATGATGACCACTAAATTGGTGTCAAACATCCTCAGTCGTCAGCTTTTCCTGAAGCCTATGAGAACAGAGTTGGATACGAAGGAAGGGATCACGCTGGGTAGCTCACGGCCCTGGTGGGGGCTGCAGGGAACACGAGAGCCTGCGTGTGTCTGCTTGTGGCCACTGGGCTCTGGAAGCTTGAGCAGCCCATGACTACTAACTGGGAGACTGGCACAAACTGGCCCTGGCAAAGGCAGGAATCAAAAAAGACTTATTTCTTAATATCTACTTATAGAAAGTATTCACCATCTGTTGTTTATTGGAGAAGTCAAATTAAACAAATTGTGTGATGTTAAATAAGAAAGCTAAAGATAAATCTTAAGCAATGTCCTCTTCTATACTAGAGAGATATTTTTACCCACTTCTTCTAATTTAACTATGTTGGTTCAGGTAAAAATAAACAATGCTAACCTTACAGTACTATGGGTCCCGAAGGATGAGGAGTGCTAGCCCCTCTCCTTACCTGGTTCAACTGTGACCACCATGCCAGGCTGCAGGGGGAGGGACCGAGACACATCTGGGGTATCATGAACATCCATCCCCAGGTAATGGCCAACGTGGTGAGGGCAGTACTTTCGAGCAGCCTGGGAAAGTTAAGATCATGGTTAGATTTAGGATGTCCCCCAAAGTCCCACATCTTCAGAGGTGGTGCTGTGAAACTGGACCATGGCGGCACTACACTTACCAATGGTGAATACTCTGATGAGTTCCTGGCTGAGTGTGCGGTATGGCCAGGATAAAAGAGGCGGGTTACTGGGGACGTGACCTGAGAGGAGAGGTGCAGTCCTATCTTTGGCTCCTCCCTTCTCTCTCTCTGCCATGAGGTAAGCAGTTGTTCTCCATTATGCCTTCCACCATATTGTTTTTGCCTTAAGAGTTAGCCGACCACGGACCGACCACGGACCGAATCCACACAAACTATGAGCCAAAATAAACTTTTCTTCCTTTAAGTTGTAGGGGTTGGATATTTTGTTCCAGCAGTGGGAAAGTGATCAATACAGTAGTATTAGAGCAATGACGTCTCAAGGGGAAAGCCGGGTATGTGCAAAGCCGTGTGATATATACTAATACCTCTTCAACGCTTCTGCCACTTAACGTTAACTTGTGCTTGGATTACTGCTGGAGAGAGCTGATAATGGGAGAGCTTAATATGCTTGAAGTCTGGGGTTCAATCCCAGGCACGAAGAAGAAAACAGACTGAGATTCCTGATAAGCTGCCACCTCCTATATGCCATTTTCCAGGGGCACCCAAACTAATCCATTTTTCCATCTCACCATTAAATCTCCTATATACATGCTGTTTGGGGGAGTTCCAGGAATGGCTGGCAAATGAAGATCCCTTTTCTTGGGGAAGAGAAAATGAGTATGGTAGGATCGTTAGCTTTCCAGCGCTCACACATCTCTTTCCAGCTTTCAAGAAGGCCACTCTGAGATACTCAGTATCTCATAGCAACTTGTAGAGTAAGCATAATCATGGACATCACCAGCTTAGATACTTTCATCAGTAAATTAAAGATCTACGAAGTAGAGCTGGGTACCACACCTGTAATCCCAGCAGTCAGGAACCTGAGGCAGGTGGACCGTTCGGAGTACAAAGGTAGCCTGGGTTATACCAGTAAGTTCAGGATCAACCTGGGCTACAGAGTGAGACCCTGTTTCAAAAAAAGATTTACTAAGGAATACAGGATTTAGAGCTTCTTTTCTATTGATAACAGAAGCCCTGGCAACCTAAACTTGAACACAGAAGACACTTAATGGGCCATCTGGCTGAATCTCTTGGCATTTAATTTTAAAGCTGAGATTTTTATTTGTTTGTTCACTTATTGAGGCTGGTCCTGAACTCACCATGTAGCCGGCTGGCCTCAAACTCAGCTTCCTGAGTGCTGGATTTACAGGTGTGTACCCATGCCTGGCTCATGTGGTGACGGGGAATGGAACCGAGGGTCTTAGTTTGCTCGGCAAGTGCACTAACTGCCGAGCTATAACCCCAGGCCCTACATTTTAATATTTATTTATTTAATTTGTATTTAGTGGTATTGAGGATTGAGCTCAGAGCTCTCAAACTGAATACATCTCCAGATCTTTTAAAAAAATTTTTTTTTCACTTAGAGACAATTGCTAATATGGCCACCACGGGCCTAAACACGATACCCTCATGTTTCATCTCCCTAGAGTGCTAGGATTACAGGCGTGTGCTCGACTCTTGAGATTTTATATCTTTAATGGACACTCTTCCACTTCAGAGTCCAGTATTTTGCCAAACTCGGTGTCTAGTTATCTACCGTTACAGTCTGCATATATTTAATAAGTAAAATTCATGCGAGAGGTGGCCCTCGGGCATATTTTTGAAGTTTAAATATCACTAAAACCACAAACATCCTTCTTCTAATCTGACCTCCAGAACCATCAACAATGGAATAAGCGCTCGTCTCTCCTTTTTTCTGTTCTTCCCTGCTCTGGCCACACCGGACTTCATTTTGTTTTCTGATCACTGAGCGTGTCACCAAGAGGCAATGAGTCGGAATGTGCTGCCACCTTCTGGCCGAAGCGAGTACTGACCCTGGTTTGAATCCGTGTTAAAGCGAAGTTTCCCACACAAAATGGCAAAACCTAGTACACTTTATACGGAGTGAAAAAACAGGCAGTAGGGTAGGGGCCCCGGGGCAGGGCAGTACCTGGAATGCAGCGCTCTCCCCAGTGCTCTTCCGGATGCCCAGCTCTTTAAGCTTCTGTCCTATTAGCGTTAGCATCAAGCTGTAGATGCTTTCCAAGCTTGTGCCGGGGGAGCAGAGGGCCAGACACGCCCTCTGGATCTCCAGAACAGCTTCATACAGTTGTGCCTGAGGTGCAGTGAACCTGTGTGTGGGAACACCAAAGAATCGGAGTTCAGGATAACCACAGACTGCAAACAGTTTGCTTCTGTTTAACTAGAAAAGGAGCACTGTTATATACTTAATTAAATACCAATCTGAGTGACACTCCACCACACCCGGCTTTATGTGGCGATGGAGAATCAACTCAGGGCCTTGTCATTCCTCCAGCCCTGTTTATTAATTTTAAGTATAATAATAATAATTTAAAAAATAATTTTAAGAAGCCTCTGGTGGAGTTTTTGGGGTCCTCTATGTAAAGGATCATGTCACCTGCAAATAAGGATAGGCTGGCTTCTTCCTGGCATATTCCCTTTATTCTATTCTCTTGCCTGACTGTTTTAACGTTTCACGCATTATGTTGAACAGAAGTGGTGAGAGTGGAAACCCTTCTAGGGGAAATGCTGTCAGTCCCGCCTCCTCTTCTTTTTGAGACAGGGTCTTGCTCTATAGTCCAGGCTAGTCCTCGACTCACTACGGAGCTCAGGCTGGCCTTAACTTACAGCAATCTTCTTGCCTCAGCCTCCCAAGTGCTGGAATGACAGGGATGTGTCATCATATCCAGCTTATGTGGTGCTGGGGAATCAAACTCAGAACCTTCAGCTTTTTAGGCAAGTATTTTATTTTATTTTATCTTATCTTATTTTTGAGACAGGGTCTCGCTCTGTAGTCCAGGCTGGTCCTGAACTCACTCTGGAGCCCAGGCTGGCCTTGGACTCACAGCAATCCTTCTGCCTCAGCCTCTCGAGTGCTGGCATTACAGGCATGCGACACCACTCCCAGTTTACATGGTGCTGGGGAATCGAACTCAGGTACTCAGCACTTGACTTAGCACTTGCTAAGCAAACGCTTTAACTGCTGAGCCGTTCCTCCAGCCCCTTAGGTACGTATTTTAAACTGCTAAGCTATAAGCTATACTTCCAGCCCAATTTTTCCCCATTTTGGATGATGCTGGCAGTAGGACTGTCAAAAGCTGAAGGGATTTTTTTTTTTTTTTTGAGACAGTGTATTGCTCTGTAGTTCATGCTGGTCCCGAACTCAGTATCTAGCCCTGGTTGGCCTCAAGCTCACAGCAATCCTCCTGCCTCAGCCTTCCTAGTGTTGGGATTGCAGGTGTGCTTATGTGATGCTAGGGAATTGAACTGAGGGCCTTGTGCCTGCTAGGCAAGTGCTCTCTCTAACTACTGTGCTATGTCCTTAGTCCAGGGATGTTGTATTTTGTCAAAGGTTTTTTTTCTTTTTTGCATTTATTGAGATGACCATGTGATTTCTGTCCTTGTTTTTGTTAATGTGGTATGTTATATTTATTGATTTATATGCGCTGCTATCCTTGCATCCTCAGGATGAGGCCGACTGGTCATGATGCATGATCTTTTTAATAATTTTGTTTGTATTTTGCTAAGGATTTTTGCACCTATATTCATTAATGAAACTGGCCAGCAGTTTTCTTTCTTTGGTGGGTCTCCATCTGGCTTTGGGATCACGGTGATGCCAGCCTCCAGAAAGGAGTTGGGAAGCATTCCTGTTCCTTCTCTTTTAGTTTCACAGAGATGTTTGAGAAGCACTGGTGCTAACTCTTCCTTGAAGTTCTGATAAAATTCTGTGGTGACTCCATCAGGTCCTGGGCTTTTCTTCGCGGATGTTCCCCTTATTAGTACCTCAGTTTCATCCCTGGCTTTTGCTCTACCCGGGGTTTTTATATATTCTTGGCTTACTCATCCTTTATGTACTTCCTTCAAAGAAAGACATGTCCAGTTTCTGCTTGTGTGTGGAAGCTACCTGGTGCTTCCAAATATTAGTTTTTACTGGTTTATGTAGATTTTATTTATTTATTGAGACAGGGTCTCACTCTGTACTTCAGGTTGATTCTGAGCTCAGTATGGAGCCCAGACTGACCCTCAACTCACAGCAATCCTCCTGCCTCAGCCTCCTGAGTGCTGAGATTACAGGTGTGTGCCACCATGCCCAGCTTATGTGGTGTTGGGGAATGGAACTCCAGTACTCAGCACTTGCTAAGCAGGCCCTTTAACTGCTGAGCTATTCTTCCAGCCCCCTGTCCATATTTTGTTATCTGTCGAGGGTTATTGCCAAGATATTCTACCCTAACCTGAAGACTCTCCATGTGACCAGAAGTAAATAAATGAAGAAAGCTCTCTGAAATACATCACAGTTATTTTTAAGAACACATGTGTGCATGAGTACTCGTGTGTGTGCATGTGTGCACTGTGTGCATGTGTGTGTGTGAGCATGTGCACAAGAATGCGCTAGCACAGCATTGCTGGGTGCATGACTCTGCTGCACAATGAACAGAACAGTCTCAGGAAATATCACAGGAAATATCTGCAAAGGCAGTGAATCTAGCCTCCAGAGCCCTGCATACTCTCTTCAGGTCAAATACATCCATGGTCCACTCATCCTAAGAAGTAGCAGGCCGGGTCCTCCTGTAAGGCCCTACCTGCCATTGATGGGCCAAGTGCGGGTGATGTCACTCACGTAGCAGGCAGACTCACAGCCTCCATCCAGGAGTACCATTTCCCCATCCTAGACCAAAGGAAACACGGCTGAAATAGCTGCATATCTGTTCCCTGTTGTTTAAAATGTGTTTTTACTTTATTTTTAAAAAGCTCTAATTTAAAGAAGACTAATCACAGGCTCCTTCTCAAAAGAAACATGTGAAATAACCTTTTTGAATGAATTTACATTGGCTCAACAAAGGTACAAGGCACAGTGGTTAAGTGCACAGGCTCTGGAACCAGCCTGCCGAGATTTGAACTATTAGATAAAAGCATTACCACATCATCATTGTTACCAGTAAACTTTTTTTTAAGAATCATACTAACATAAGTTAGTATCCATACCGACTTCAAAGACAATTAACCTTAGCCATTTAACTCTATAATATCACTTCCGCTTTGTTCACAATTGTTAATACATGTAGAAATGAACAAAATTCTTTATCATGATTTCGTTCTACAGCCCAGTCTCGTCCTGAACTCATTATAGAGTGCAGGCTGGCCTAGGACTCACGGCAATCTTTCTGCCTCAGCCTCCGAAGCAATTACAGCCATATGCCACCATGCCCGGTTTTATGCAGTGCTGGTGAAGTGAACTCAGGGCCTTGCACTTACAAGGCAAGCACTTTAACTGCAGTGCCATTCCTCCATCCTGAGACCTTGTTTCAAAAAAAGGGCCAATGATGTAATAAATATATAAGACCTGGGTTCAATGTACAGTACTTCCTACAATGGCAGAATTTAAGGTCTGATAATACCGAAGGCTAGGGCTCACAGTGCTACACACGGCTGATGGGAATATAAACTCATACTTGAGAAACATTTACATTACCATATTAACGAGTTTTGAAAAGGTCCCTCAATAATACATGTACAAGTATATAATTCTAACACTGGTTAATCAACAGTCAAAGGTAAACACCCTCCAAGGAATTACGTTTATGACATGACTCTAGCTAGCTTCATAAAACCAAGGGAAAGACAAACTTAATTTACAAGTGAAGTTTTCTTTGGGAAGAAGGCAGTAGGATGGCAGAGAGTATGGTACATAGTATGGGCAATGTCTGCTGGGACTGAAACTGAGTCAGTGATTCATGCGTATTCATTTTTATAATGTTGCTATGTAATTTACAATGCTCATATTAAATCTTTTGAATTTATTGAAAATTAAAATAGGTAATTAAGGGTTGGGGATATAGCTGAGTAGTATACCATGTGCTTGGTGGGTCCATTGTCCTAGGCTCATTCAATTCTTATCATGAAAAATTTGGAAGGCTGGAGGAATGGCTCAGTGGTTAAAGTACTTGCCTACGAAGCGCTAAGTCAAGAGTTTGATTCCTCAGCACCACGTAAGATGGGCGTGGTGGCGCATTCCTGTAATCCCAGCACTTGGGAAGCCGAGGCAGAAAGACTGCCATGAATTCAGGACCAGCCTGGGCTACAGAGTGAGACCCTATCTCAAAAACAAAAACAAACAAAAATTGGATCCAGTAGCACAGGCCTGCACCACTCCGCGAAAAAGAGGCAAGAGGATCACAAATTCCTAGGCAACTCAGTAATCAGTGAAACTTTGTCTTGAAGTAAAAAAAAATAAAATGGGCCTGGAGTGTAGCTCAGAGCAAAGGCCCTGGTTCAATCTCCAGTACCACAAAATAAAAAGAGATAATTAAGAAGTGTATTTAATGAGGAAATAATTCTTCACTTGTATAGTTTTGTGGGCAGAAAAGCATAAGAAGTATGTTTCCTCATAGATTGTAGTTTTTTAAAAAAATATTCTGTTCCTAGATGTGCTTGGCCAATGTTGTTGTAAGTCTTTATAGAAGGAGTGTTACAAAATGAAATGACTTTAGAACACAGGGCCTTATTCTGTACCAGTGAGTTGTCCAATTTTGTTTGGTTTTGAGACGGGATCTCACTGTGTTCAGGGCTGGCCTTGAACTCACTACATACGCCAGCTTGCATTAAACTTGTGATCCTTCTGCCTCAGCCTCCAGAGTGGTGGGATAACAGGTGTGTACCACCACGCCCGGCTCATGCTGCCATTTAAAGTTTCTTTTCTTATTAGGCAGACAAGTAATAACTGTTCCTCGCTAACAAAGTTAATGAGAGGATCAAATGAGATACCTTCAACACCATTTTATAAACAATAAAGTGCTGGTTCAATCTTCAGCACTACAGGGCTCGAGAAATAGCTCAGCAGTTAAGTGCCTGCCTAGTAAGTTCAAGACCCTGGGTTCAATTCCTCAGCACAACAGAGGCCAAGAGTGGTGGTGCATGACTGTAAGTCTAGTACTTGGGAGGCTGAAGCAGGAAGACTGCCATTAGTTTGAGGTCAGCCTGTGCTCCATAGTGAGTTCAGAACCAGCTTGGGCTATAGAGGCTATAGAGTGAGACCTTGTCTCGAAAAAACCAACCAACCAACCAAAAAAACTTCAGTACTGCAACGATAAAACAGGCGCTTTTGTGGAATGTTACAAAGGGACAGTTAACTTGTGAAAGGGGGGGGGTCAGTTTTCTACTAGAGCACACGGACTTGGCAGGAGCAGCATAGAAGGAATTTCATATACCTTGATGAGTTGGTTATTCTTCACATAGTGCAAGGTGTTTGACCGGTTACCACCAGCAACTACAGGCGGGTAGGCTAAGATGTCTGCTCCACGTGCCCGACACTCAAATTCAAACTGTAAAAAAATGAACAACGTATGCTTCAAAAGCTTACCGTGACACAGGCTGGCTTCAGGCTATCCTCCACAGCAGTGCTTACTTGAAGTCATTACTGGAGAGCTTGCTATTGTGTCTAACCCAACTCGTGCTGCTGAAACTTCCGTCTGTTTCTTTGAATCTCATCCCATGTACTATGAATTTTCTTTTAGTCCCACAAAAAGGCTGTTATGCAACCTTGTTATTAAGCCTATTTCTTTTTTCTGCATATTCTCTAAATTCCCATGATTTTCAAATTAAGTCCAGAGAGGAGAGAAAACAGATGAATAAGGCGGAGTCTGGGCCAGCGGTCATGTACACTTACTGGTTGTTCTTACTCGGCCAAACAGCAAAACATGGCTTATGTTTTCATCAATAGCTCTAGATTATTGGTTTCAGTCTTTCACATAGCTACCAACCTAACTGCTCTGGGCAAAATGCTCCAGGTGTGGAGGTGGGCTGGAAGAAGGGCACAGCCTTTGCCAAGTCCAAGCACAAGGGCATTAGTTTCTTGAGTTCCCCAGCACCACGTAAAGCCGGGCGTGGTGGTGCCTACCTGTAATCCCAAAACTCCTGTAATTCCAGCACTTGGGAGGCTGAGGTAGGCAGACTGTCCTGAGTCCAAGGCCAGCCTGGCCTACACAGTGAGTTCAGGATCAGCCCGGGCTACAGAGCGAGACCCTGTCTCAAAAAGAAACCTCTGGGGTGAAAAAGGATGTCGGGCCAACTGTAAACCCTGCTCATTTCACTGCTTCCTGGCTAGAGCTGCCTCCACGCACTCACTGCCTCGGATCCTTCCTCTGCAGTTACCAGAGTGGTGCTTAGCTTCCACGGAGATCGTTCCACCAAGTGAAGCTCACCTTAGCATACAGAAAGGCTTCCTCCACCGGGGCTTTACTGGCCAACATGGTCTCTATGAAAGCCTGCAAAGAGGATGAAAAGAAGACAGTCTCATTTTAACTATGTCACTAATTTGGAAATGCAAAATATCGCAGCTCAAATAAAAAGCAACTTTTCCTTTAGTTTTTTTTTTTTTTTTTTTTGAGACAGGTCTTACTCTGTAGTTTAGACTGGCCTTGAACTCACCGCAATCCTCCTGCTCAGTCTCCTGAGTGCTTTAATGGCTGAGCCATTCCCTTTCCTTTAATTTTGCAAACCTGAAGATGTTAGTAAAACAGGGTACCGGGGTGTGTGTGGGTGTGGGGGGTGGTGGTGTGCGTGTGCGTGCGTGTGTGTGCTCGTGTGTGTGTGCATGTGTGTGTTTATTTGGTCTCATATAGTCCAGGCTGGTTCTAAGCTCACAATGTGGCCCAGGCTGGCCTTGAGCTCATCTTTCTCCAGCCTCAGCCTCCTGAGTGCTGGGATTATACACATGTGCTACCACACCCTGCTTGTGAATAGGTTTCAAAGGGTAAAAATGAGGCTGGTGTAGTGTTGTATGCCAGAATCCCCAGTACTGAGGAGACTGAGGCAGGACTGCCATGAGTTCAAGGCCAGCCTGGAATACAGAGGGAGATTTTGTCTTAAAAACAAAGGGAAAAAAGAACTGCTTTCAGGAACATTTGACTGAGGACAGAGCCAGTGGAGAGGTACCCAAACTTCCCACTCAGAATATACAGTGTCTGCTAGAATAAGCCACAGAATGTGTCTGCTCTAAAGTTTATGTTGAGACTCAGCTGCCACTGTAGTGGTAACAAGAAGTTAGGACCTAGCCGGACATGGCGGCACATTCCTACAATCCCAGTTATCTACAAGGCTGAGATAGAAGGGTTCCAAGTTCAAGTCTTGCTTGGGCAATTTAAAGAGTTAGCATGAAAAATAAATACATGAATAAATAAAAATAAAAATTAAAAAAGACAACATGAAAAAAGGGGAGGGCATGTAGCTCATTTTAAAGGTTCTGGATTCAATGGGGCTGGAGGAATGGCTCAACAGTTAAAGTGCTTGCCTAGCAAGTGCTAAGTACCCTAGCTCGATTCTCCAGCACTACAAAAACTGGGCGTGGTGGCGCACGCCTGTAATCCCAGCACTTGGGAGGCTGAGACAGGAGGATTGCCTTGAGTCCAAGGCCAGCCTGGGCTCCGAAGTGAGTTCAGGACCAGCCTGGTCCACAGAGTGAGACCCTGTCTCAAAACAAAACAAACAAAAGAAAAGAAAAGAAAAAGAAAAAAAAATAAAGGTTCTGGATTCAATTGTTAGTATCCAGATGGGTAAAAAAGAAGCTGAGGACTCTTTGGAAGTGATGACATCATGATGGTTGTGCCTCATGGATGGGATCAGCAATTTTATTTTTTGAGATGGGGTCTTACTCTATAGTCCAGGCTGCTTCTGAACTCACTATGTAGACCAGGCTGGCTTCAAACTCACAGCAATCCTTCTGCCTCAGCCTCTGGAGTCCTGGGATTACAGACGCATGTCACCACACCCAGCTTCTGTGGTGTTGGAAAATAGCTCATGGCCTGTGCTCTAAACACTGTGCTTTTCCTCCAGCACCGGGATAAGCAATTTTATAAAGACTTTGAAGGGGACTGGAGGAATAATACAGTAGTTACAGGACACCTAGCAAGCACCACATAAAATGGGCATAGTGGTACATGCCTATGGTCCCAGCACTCAGGAAGCTGAGGCAGGAGGACTGCTATGAGTTCAAGACAGCCTGGGTCCTATGGTGAGTTCAAGACCAGCCTGAACTACAGAGTGAGACCCTGTCCAAAAACAAACAAACAAACAAACAGCAACACTGCCTATTAAAGAAAAAGAGAGAAAAGGAGCTGGAGGAATGGCTTAATGCTTAATGTCAAGCATTAAGTACCAGAGTTCATTTCCCAGCACCCATAAACTAGGTGAGGTGGTGCACGCCTATAAACCTAACACTCAAGAGGCTGAGGCAGGAGGATTGCTGTGAGTCCAAGGCCAGCCTGGGCTCCACAGTGAGTTCAGGAACGGCCTGGGCTGCAGAGCGAGACCCTATCTCAAAAAAAAAAAAAAAAGAAAAGAAAAGAAAAGAAAAGAAAAAAGAAACATATCTGTCATTTAAGAAACCAGTCGCCTCCACAGCTCTGGGATGGAACGGGCTGTGGAATTGTGGAGTAACTGTGGTCTCGAGCCGGGCTTATCTGACTTAGTGCTGATGTCTGGGGCCAAAATCTCCTGCTGTGGGTGCTGTCCTGTTTACTCTAGGATGCCGATAGTACCCTGCAATTGTGAGCCTGAAATATTGCCAAAATGTGCCCTAGGGCACAAAACTGCCCCTACTGAGAACCACTACCCTACAGTGTAAGTACTTCAATTAATTCTGTCATACATGCATGCAGTCTTGTATTTTTAAAAGCATATATGCTTATAACTTAGCATTTCACTGTCTCAAAAACATACATTTTCTTTCTTTTCTTCCTTTAAATTTTTTTTTTTTTAATTTGATACAGGGTCTTGCTGTCCTGAACTCACTATGTAGCCTGCCTGGCCTCGGACTCACTGCAATCCTTTTGCCTCAGCCTCCTGAGCACTGGGATCATAGGCATGCACCACCACGCCTGGCAAATGTGGTGCTGGGGAAATCGAACTCAAGGACCTTGTGCTTGCTAGGCGAGCGCTTTAACTACTGAGAAGCATCCCCAGCCTCTCAATACAAGGTAACACATTACCAATGAGCCAACAGACTAGGACCGAGTGGGGCAGCAGTGGGAACACTGGCACCACCTGCTTCCTCCCCACCCCAATCTTTCCCCCAGTGCTCCTCCCTATGAGGTCTTCCTTGACCACCCATTGGTAGGACACCTTCTAGTATCTTCTAGTACCTTCTAGTACCCGTCTCCTCTGCCACTGGTCTGTCTGTCCTCACTGCATGTAAATCCAAACGCCTTCATGCTGTGTGTCTATTGTCCCCTCACTGGGATTACGAGGGAGGCGGGACCATGAGAGGCAGGGCACCCATTCTGCACATCACGGTCTCTAGAACCTAGGGCAGTGCCCGGGCAAGGTGGCTCGGTGAGTGTGCGCGTTATAGTGACACACAGGCCGAGGTGGGAGGATCGATGGGAGTCCGAGGCCAGCCTCTGCTACAGAGGTCAGGACAGCCTAGAGTACAGAAACCCTGTTTCAAGAAATAATGTTAATAAAGAACTACCTAATTTTTTTATATGAAGCTAAACTAAAAAAGGGAAAATGTTGATAAGTAACTAGGTGGTTTTTTATATGAAGCTAAAATTTAAAAAGGGGAAAATGTGGTTGTAGCAAATTTACTCAAAATAAGTTTTTTTTTCTTTTTTAATGAATTTTCTACGGAACTCTACGGAATGGCACAGTGAACTTTTGAAGTCATGTCTCCCTCTGCAGTCCAGGCTGCTCCCACTATGCACTAAAGAGGAATACGCATTCTCGGCCCAAACCAAAAACCGTTGAGGTTTCATTTTGAGCTTTCTGACTCTGAAGAGTTCTGTGCATTTATTCCTGATCTGTGGCAGAATGCATGTCCTGCCAGGTCTTACCTAGGGAAGAAAACAGAATGTGTACCCAGCTTCCCTGAAGCCCTTGCTATAGAATTATCCTAGGCAGTGATTTCTTATTCCAGTGTGGGAGATGGAATCTAGAGCCTTGGCAGTGAGCTAACGCTCTACCCCCACCCCCATACCCCTTTTCTTTTTTTTTTCTTTCTTTTTCTTTTTTCTTCCTTTTACTGGGGATTGAGCCTGGGGCTTTCACTCTGAGCTCTATCTCCAATCCATTTTTTTTCTTTTTTTTTGAGACATGGTCTCACTCTGCAGTCCAGGCTGGTTCTGAGCTCACTGTGTAGCTCAGACTGGCCTTGAATTCATAGCAATTCTCCTACCTCAGCTTCCTGAGCGCTAGGATTAAAGGCATGCACCACCACACCTGGATTTTATGGTGCCAGGGAACCACCACACCTGGCTTTTATGGTGCCAGGGAATTGAACTTAGGTACTTAGCATCTGCAAGGCTTTAACTGCTGAGCTACTCCTCCAGACCCTCTTTTTTTTGAGACAGGATCTCACTCTGTAGTCCAGACCGGTCCCGAACTCACTGTAAAGTCAAGTCTGGCCTCAATTCATGGTGAGACCCTTGACTTGGCTTCCTGAGTTCTGAGATTACAAGTGTACACCACTACACCCGGATTATATGGTGCTGGAGAACTGAACCCAGGGCCTTGTGCTTGCCAGGCAAAGCAGTTTAATCACTGAGTTACACCCACAGCCACTCACTTTTTTAGTTTTGTTTAGAGACAGGAACTTGCTAATCTACCAGGTTGCCCAGGCTGGGCTCCAACTTAATTCCCCTACCTCAGCCTCTCGAAGTCTGGTATTACAGGCCTGCACAACCGGCCTGGCAATGTTTTTATTTTTGATACACAGTCTCTCTAAATTGCTAGGGTTGGATTCAAATTTGTAACCCTCCTGCCTTAGGTTCCCACAGTGCTGGGCCTACAGGCATGTGCCACCATGTCTGGGCGACAGATGGAGCTCTAACCAAAAGAACCTAGCCACTTTAACTTGAGGAACCAGCCAAAATTTTTCCTTTTTCTTTTTCAAGGTACTGGACATTGAACCCAGGGCCTCTGCACTGTGCTGCATCCCCAGTCTATTCTTTATTTTTATTTTGAGAAACTGAACTGTGAAACTGCCCAGGCTGAGGGCCCTAACTTTGTGACTCTCCTGTCTCAGCCTCCAGATTACAAATCTGTTATTGGACCCAGCTAAATTGCGTCAGACTTAAACTGCAAGGAGGATATCTTAATTCAATTGGCAAGCTCACATTGAGGTTCAGAAACCATGAAAGCGAAGTGCTGCCTCAGCCTCTGACTGCAGGAATTACAGGACTGCACCAACACACCCAGCTCTCATGGTGCTGAGGAATGGAACTCAGGGCCATGTGCTTGCTAGGCAAGTGCTCGCCCTGAGTTTTTTTCTTAGAATGTCCTTATGCACCCCCGTTAAACATGGTTACAGAAAATTTTAGATCAAGGAACAGCACCCCTGGCTACTATGGGGAGAGGAGGTGTTGGGTTCTGCCGTATGTGCCAGAGGTGAACAATGAATTATCCTGCCTCCCCCTTTGCCAATTAAGTCAGACCGACTGAGGCTGCAGAGATGCGGTGGGCTCAGGCCATGGAGCTGCCAGGCAACAGAACCGAGCTCCTTTATAGGAAGCCTCTCACCCGCCCGAGTAAAAGGCGCCTGCTACCAAGGACTGCATACGTGTCTTCGCGCTGGACTTCTCAAAGGCATAAAAACCAGTTCAAAATCTTTTATTGGGGCAGGAGGAATGGCACAGTGGTTAAAGCAAGCACAAAGCCACGAGCTCAGTCCCCCAGCACCACATAAACTAGGTGCAGGTGCACATACCTATAATACCAGTACTTGGGAAGCTGAGGCAGAAGCATTCACCTGAGTTCAAGACCCACCTGGGCTCCATGGTTAGTTCAGGACCAGCACAGACCATAGAGCCTGTCTCGGGGGGAAAAAAATTAGAATATAAAAAAAGTTGATGACATTACAAAAGATTTTTTTTTTTGAGACACGGTCTTGCTCTGTAGCTTAGGCTTATCGTGGCCTCACAGCAATCCTCCTGCCTCAGCCTCACAGAGCACTGTGATGACAGGCGTGCGCCACTAGGCCCAGATTATGTGGTGCTGGGAACAGAACCCAGGGCATTACGTTTGCTAGGCAAGCACTTTAATCACTGTGCTATATCTCCAGCCCCAAAAGAAGTAATATTGACTAAATCAAAAGGGGAGAACACAGAAAGTGAAGTTAGAACCTTACCTTATGCCGTGTATAAACATTAATCTATAAATCAGAACATTGAGCAGTACAGATAAGCACAAACTGGAAAAGTTAGAATAAAATGGTATAGCTTCATAGTACTGAATCTAGCAATGATATTTTTTTGATCTGATACCGAAAGCTACAAGTCAGAAATGAGCTCCCAGAGGCCCTGAATCTCTAACCTTCTATCAAGATGGTGCGAGAAGATTGAACTATCCAAAGGAAGCTGACATAAAACTTGGCTGTGGGCTGGAAGAATAATAGCTCAGTGGGTAAAGTGCTTGCTTAGCAAACTCAAGGCCGTGTGTTCAATTCCCCAGCACCACATAAGCCATGTGTGGTGGCACACATCTGTAATCCTAGCACTAGGGAGGCTGAGGCAGGAGGATTTCCATATTTGAGGCCAGCCTGGGCTACATAGTTGAGTTCAGGACCAGTCTGGACTGCAGAGGGAGACCTTGCCTCAAAAAAACAAAACTTAGCTGTGACCAAGAGACATGTAAGTTCCAAGATAAATGGGATTTCCACTTGATTATCACCATAAAGGCATCCTGAAGTCCCTACACTCACTCAAATTGATGTTACTAACAGCACAAGGTGGTGCCTAAAACAGGATAATTTAAAATCATCCTCAGCCTAAAAATTTTCAATTTCTTTCTTTCTTTCTTTTTAGGAAAGCAGAAAGTATATTTATTGGGAGAAGTAGAAAGGAGAAATTGAGGTAGAAAGTCAGAACTCCTCTACAAGCAGGAAGAGGAGCAAGGACGCATCAATTTTTTAATGTCGTCTATTATTTAAATCTGTAATTACTTCAAATGCACTATTTTTTTTTCTTTATTTATTTTTAGTGAGACAGGGTCTTGCTCTGTAGTCCACATTGGTCCAGAATTCACAGTAATCCCCCTGCTTCAGCCTCCTGAATACTGGGATTACAGGTGCACTCTACCTACCACCCATGGCTTACGTGGTGGGGAATCAACTCACGGCCTGTGCTTGCTAGGCATGAGTTCTAACTGTGATGCTATTCCTCTGTCCTCTCAAATGCACTATTTCAATGAGCTACCATTAGTTAGCTGAAAGGATATGAAAAAATAAAACATTGACTAGTCTGATCCCCAAAAAGACTTGATATTTTCGCTCTTTTGTTTTTTGCTCTGGCAGTCTTTTTTTTTTTTTTTTTTCCCTCCTGAGGCAGGGTCTCACTCTGTAGCCAAGGTTGGTCCTGAGCTCACTTCATAGCTCAGGCTGGTCTTGGACTCATGGCAATCCTCCTGCCTCCGCTCCCAAGAGCTGGGATTATAGGAATGTGCCACCACACCCAGCCTTATGTGGTGTTGGGGAATCGAACACAGGGCCTGGAGTTTGCTAAGCAAGCACTTTAACTGCCGTGCCTTTCCTTCAGCCCCATTATACATTTTTTTAAAAATGTGTTAAATGTTTTCTTCAAGGTGGCAAAATTATACATCCACTAGATTTATTGGAGGCCAGAGAAGGCAGAGAGTGGGAAGTTGTATTAAAAAAAAAAATAGGAAAGGAAAAAAACAACTGCTATATTAGAATAGAACTCTACAATAAATACTTAGCTTCTAAAATGCTGCTGAAGAAATTTTGAGAAAAAAAAGACGCATACATTTTTGAAATGTGTATGGCAAAGAGCACGTCTGCAAAGGAATAGGGAGCTACTGGCAGCACCAAATCATTTTGTTTTGAGGGAAACAAATATCTCAATAATTTATATTAACTTAACACTTGTTTAACCTTCCTCCTTGTACCTGATAATTTCATGAAATCCACCAACTGTCACTTTTTTCCTTCTTGGAAACATGACACCGATTTGTCTAGGTCTGTTCAATGAGGCTACTAATACATCTAAGTCATCAATTCTTGATCTCTCCTCCCTCATCCCGAAGTTCTGGGTACATGGCAAACTACTGGCAACACAATTTCAAGGTTCTGTTACTGTAACATAAGAATAAAGGAACTGGGCTTTGGAGGTCTGATCACATCTGTCTGCACCTCAGAGGGAAAATAAGACAGACAGACACAGAATCTGGGGGCAATATTGACACTTTCCTTTGGGCTCTGATGTTTACACACAGAAACAAACCAAACAAGACATAGGCACATGGGGAGATGTGCCAGGGGCCTCACCTTCCACCTATCCCTGCCCATCCCTCCCCACCTATCTGGCTTCTACTGCATTGGGAGATCAGCAAAAAACTGCCAGACAAGAAAGTCTAAAGGAAATATGCAGATGAGCAGGGAGAAAGGTAAAAAAAATGATCATCCAGTTTTATTTTTGCTGACTTTGAGGCAAGAGTAAGTGGGGAGATCAAGAAACAAATTCATGGACATTTTTCTTTTTCTATTTTCTATAAAAATAACACTTCTCATCTTTATTTTCCACTAGCTGTACTGAACTAGAAGAAAAGGAGGGTGAGGGGCTTCTGCTTCCCCTAAATTCCTTTTTAATTTTCTATTCTTTCTTTTTTTATGACAATGCAAGAAGGGGTTTATTGAGAAAGTAAAACTCTCAAGGAAAGGCTATGAGGGGGGTCTGGAGTGAGGGTCCCAAAGGAATGAAGGACTTGAGCCCTTTATAAAGCTTTTGCTCAGGAACAATGTAAACCCACTAATTACCTTAGGGCACCAGAAGAAATTGGGAGGGGGAAGATGAGCTGCCTGTCTTCCCTACTTCTCCTTTGCTGTTTGTGGGGGTGGGGGAGGGATGAGACCTTGACTCTACCGTGATTCCACTTTTGCTCCCATGGCCACTGGAGCACTGTCTTATGCCTGCCCATCTGTCCTAATCTATCCTCCCATCTGACATCTGCCCCCTCTGAGGAGACCACCCCAGGTGGAGGGGGAAGATGAGGAAGGGGGTAGCTCTGTCTGTCTGTTCCATGCTGAGAATGCGAAACACTGGGGTCAGGAGGTCTCCTTCAGAGGCTGTCTGTCCAGCTGCCCACAGTAGAAGGCTGGGTCACATTGGGCTCCACGCGTACCACCATGTGCAGCTGGATGGTCTCAGTTCTTATCTGCAGTTTTCCAAACTCAGGACGACGAGCCCCAAAGTATTATCACTGGTGTTGCCTAACGTCCGGGTTCAGGAACCCTCAGTATGATTAAGAATAATCAGTTGGAGTTCACATGAAAGATTTAAAGCAAGAAGAGGCTTATTGAAAAAGTAAAGCTCTCGAGGAGAGGTCGAGAGGGGGTCTCGAGTGACTGTTTCCACTACATGCTAAGATGGCTGTGGGCACTAGACAAATCCTGACTTTGATAATGTTGCTGAGAATGTAACTATGAAGCTTTCTCTTTGGAATGGACTTCTGTCCTGTGTCTGACCTAGCTTTATCTTGAGGCAGGGTCTCATTCTATAGTCCAGGCTAAGATTGATGAGTAAAAGATCTATCTGACAGAAAGGTGGATTTATCATACCTTGCACAGTACTCAGCAGTCTCTAGCTATGCTCACCAGGCATACTGGCAGCGAAGCTACATGCCCATCTGCTTGCGAGATGACTACACAGTACATACCTTAAGGCGACTACTATACGATAAGAGCTTATAACTTTGTTATTTGGAAAACGATTTCCGACAGGAGCCACACCTGTGACGTCAGCTTCCCAGCGATCTGCATTCTCGCAATCTCTGCAGGGGACTTGATCAGCCGGAGGCGCTGGATGAGCTGCTGGACGCCCTGCACCTTGTTCTTGCTCCTAGCCTTGGCCTCCGTCGGGCGCCGCATATAGTCAGAGTGGAGCTGTGCATGAGGGGGCTTCGTCCAGTCATACCAAACCGTGCTCGTCTCAGCTGAGGACGACACATCAAAAGAGTAAACTGAAAACTACGGGATAAACTTTCATTAGTGACCTAATAAGTGAATTGCTACAACAAAACAAAGACTACTGTGAACCCATTAGAGGAACAGGAAGCTGGGGTAGAGTGGTGACTTGAGTGAAATGACTTAGGCGCGGAAGATTAATATATTAATCACTGTATGGTTTCTCGGACTTGGAAAACCCAGAACACAGACATTCTTTGGAACCATATGAAGTGATAGCTGGAGCCGGGGGAAGGGACAGGGAGGGGGTGGGAGGGTAGAAGATGGGAAGGGACTGTGAAGTCGATGTGATACACAGATGTACGAAACTCCCAAATTCATTGTAAATACTATGTATTACATTTGTATATTAATAAAAATAGTGGGGGGAAAAAAGAAAACTACGGGAGGGGGGTGCAGTTCAGGAGCGGGACACAGGGTCAAGTGGGCGAGGGGCCGCACCCCCATCAGCAAGCAAAAACCGGAACAACACTAACGGGGACAGGCGACAAGAAGACCTACCGACTGCTGGAACGACCCAAACACGTGGAAGTCCTAACACCTGGAGCGTGGTATCTAGAGGGCGAGTAAAACCCTCAGGACTTAAGCATTTGGTGGCTTTGATCTTAGTTTACTGGAAAGGTCACTCTCTGAAAATGGCAAGATATTCTAGGGCTGAATACACAGCTCTTCTGCCCCCAAAATGTTATTTTTCTTCATAAAACTTTAAGACAATATAAAAGCTTCTAAGGTTATTTTTTTTGTTTATTTGCTTTTTTTTTTTTTTTTTGGTTTATTTGCTTTTTGAGACAGTCTTGCTCTGCAACCCAGGAGCCCAGGCTGGCCTAGAACTCACAGCAATTCTCCTGCCTCAGCCTCCCAAGTACTGGGATTTCAGGCATGCACCACCACACCCAGTTTATGTGGTGCTGGGGAATCAAACCCAGGACCTTGCGCATACTAGGCATATGTTGTAACCACTGCGCTATGCTCCCAGCCCCCAACCCTTACTTTAAAAGGAAATTCTCCCTCTGAGGCTTCACATTAAGATGGTTAATAGTCTCTGTTAATAAACAATCTAGCAAAGACTCAGCAAATGGACAGAGAAAAACCTCCAAAATAGCTCAGAAAGACTTGTCTCTTTCATGGTCCTCAGGGCAATGTTGCTATGATCACGTTTTTAGGGAATGCCGGTCCCTTGTTGTTACCTTTCAGTTTTGGTACCAGATGTTGAAATTCTTCTAGTGTATAGGCTTCATCCACTCCAGTTAATGCTACTGCTCCATCCGTGCCGGATCGTGGGCCATCCCAAAGCTCCCGACTGGGGTCTCTCCGAGGCACGAAGAGCATGGCCTTATGGGATGGCAACTGCTTGCCAGGGAGGCTCTGGAGGACCAGAATGCTATCGGGCTCTTGGAATCCACACAGGTACAGGAAATTGTTGTCTTGGTGGAAAGTGTAGGGGATGTCATTGCTCATGTAGTACGTAGGGTTGGAGAGCAAAACCACAATATGGTCCGTCCCACTCTGCCCTTGGGCCTCCTTGTGAATCAGGGACATTAGCTTGTGTCTGCGAAGAGCATATTCCACCTGAGATATTCCTGGTGTCACCTCCCCTAGAAATACAAAGCAAAAACGATGGTTTGCATATCATTAGCGTAATGTTAGGTGGAGACAATCGAGTTCATTTCCTCAATTTGTGCTAACTCTTTCCATAACACAGGAGGGGAATTAGGAACGAACGCAATCCAGATTTCAAATTTCCGTTTCACTGCAAAAATTTGGAAAAGGGGACTGGAGGAATAGCACAATGGTTAGAGCGTTCGCCTAGCAAGTGCAAGGCCCTGAGTTTAGCTCTCCAGCACCACATTTGCTGGGCTTGGTGGTACATGCCTATAATCCCAGCAAGCTGAGGCAGGAGGACTACTGAGGCTAGTTTGGGCTACATAGTGAGTTCTAGTTTGGGCTACATAGTGAGTTCAGGACAAGCCTGGACTATGGACTGTAAAGCAAGACTCTATTTCAAAATAAAAAAAAATTTGGAAGTATAGTTAAATGTGGTCATGGAAGAATGCTCTGACCACGGATACTTAAAAACTATTCCAGGAGCTAGAGAAACAGCACAACTGTTAAAGGGCTTGCCTTGCAAGCACAAGACCCTGAGCTTTATTCCCCAGTACCACATAAAGCTGGGTGTGGTGGTGCATGCCTGTTGCCTGTAATTCCAACACTGGGAGGCAAAGGCGTGGACTGCCCTGAGTCCAAGGCCAACCTAGGCTCTACCAGTAAGTTCAGGACCAGCCTGGGCCTCAGAGCAAGACCCTGTCTCCAAAAAAAAAAAAAAAAAAAAAAAAAAAAAAAACCTCTTTCAGACCTCTGACTCATTCTCTCACTCACCCAATCAAATGCTTGTGCAACATTATCACGTGAAAGGCATTGTTAATCACTTAGCCCTAGACGCCCCAAAGTTTCAGGGTGTAAGATGGGCAGAAGAGTCACATCAACTGTGTATGATGTCCCCGAAAGAAGGCAAGCTCCACAAAGATAGAAATTTTGTCTGGAGGCTGAAGGAATAGCACAGTGGTTAAAGTGCAGGCCTACTAGATGCAAGGCTCTGAGTTCCATTCCCCAGCACCACATAAGCCAGGTGTGGTGGCGCACGCCTGTAATCCTAACACTTGGGAGCCTGAGACAGGAGGACTGCTGTGAGTTCAGGACCAGTGTGGACTACAGACTGAGATCTTGCCTCAAAAAACTAACTAACTAAATAACTAAATAGATTTTGTCTGATCAGTATTATAATACAGTGAGCATTTAGTAAGTATTTGTTAAATTATACATATTTTTATTTATTTATTTATTTGAGACAGGGTCTTGTTCTGTAGTTCAGGCTAGTCCTGAACTCATTATGTAGCCTGGTGAGCCTTCAACTCTCAGCAATCCTTCTGCTTCAGCCTCCTGAGTGCTGGGATTACAGGTGTGTGCTACCACGGCTCACTTATGTGGTGCTGGGGGATTGAACCCAGGGCCTTGTGCTTCTAGGCAAATGCTTTAACTACTGAGCTATGCTCCAGCCCACAATATTTATAATTTTTAACATAATAGTTTAGTGACAAAAATCTTTCCCCAATTTCAAGATGTAGAATAAATTTCTCATTGGGTGTGGTGGTGCACACTTGTAATCCTAGCACTCAGGAGGCTGAGACAGGAGGATTGCCATGAATTTGAGGCTAGCCTGGGCTATACAATATGTTTAGGACTGACCAGCCTGAACTACATACAGAGTGAGATACTGTCTCAAAAAACCAAACAAAAGATAAGTAAAAATTAGAATAAATTTCTCCTCCTTAATTCAAAAGATATAATACCCTTTGGGGGGAAATTTTTAAAAATTAGGAAAAAAAAAAACTTGGGCTAGGGCATAGATCAGTGGTCAGTGTACTTGCCTAGCATGCTCAATGCTCTGGGTTACATTCCTTAGCACCACCATCAATTTGATGCTGTGGTAGTACACATTTATAATGACAGCATTTGGAGGCTGAGGCAGGAGGACTGTCATGAGTCCAAGGCCAGCCTGGGCTCCACAGTGAGTTCAGGACCAGCCTGGGACACTGAGTGAGGCTTTCCACTGTCGACTTGTATTTATAAATGAGCCAGATACACTTAAGCACATTTATTTATTTATTTATTTATTTTGAGTCAGGGTCTCGCTCTGTAGACCAGGCTGGTCCTGAATCCACTGTATAGCCCAGGCTGGCCTGGGACTTGGCAATTCTCCCACCTTACCCTCCTGAGTGCTGGGATTACAGGCGCACGCCACTATGCTTGCTTTATGTGGTGTTGGGGAATTGAATTCAGGCCCTTACCAAGCGCTTTAACTGCTGTGCCATTCCTCTATCCCACACTTCAGCTCCTTGAGGGCCATGTTGTATCCTCCCAAATAGTCACTTATTGGGGCTGTTCTGAGAATGAAATCTGATAAAGTCTGTAGGGTTATTTTTTTTTTTTCATGGTACTAAGTATTGAAACCAAGGACTTTTGCACCAAGTTATGTCCCTAGCCCATTTCTTTGTTTTTGATAATGAAAAAGTTGGGATTACAGGCCTGTGCCACTGAGCCCAGTTTCGCATGGGGTTCTTTTTTTTTTGAGACAGGGTCTCACTCTGTAGCCGAGGCTGGTCCTGAACTCACTATGGAGCCCAGGCTGGCCTTGAACTCACAGCAATTCTCCTGCCTCAGCCTCCAGAGTGCTGGGATTTTACAAGTGTGCACCACCAAACCCAGCTTTATGTGGTGCTAAAGAATGAAACTCAGGGCCTTGAGCTTGCTAGACAAGTGCTTTAACCTCTGCACTATTCTTCCAGCCCTAAATCTAAATTTTATTTTGAGAGTCAGGCTCTTGCTCAGTTATATAGTCTAGCCTGGAATTCATGATCCTCCTGCCTCAGCCTTCTCAGCTGAGAAGGTACCTGACACCATGCTCCCCTGGATTTTTTTTTGTTTTGCTTTGTTGTCTTGCTCTATATGTTAAACTGGCTCTGAACTCACTATGTAGGCAGGGCTGGCCTGCCACTGAAGGCATTCCTCTTGTCTCAACCTCTAGAGTGCTGGGATTACAGGTGTGCGTCACCATGCCCACTTTCTGTGGTATCGAGGAATCAACTCAGGGCCTTGTGCTTGCTACAAGTGCTCTAACCACAGTGCTAATCCTCCAGCCCAAGAAAGGGTCTCATTAGGTTACTAAATTGCCTAGGCTGGGTTTGAACTTTCAATTCTTATGCCTCAGCCTCCCAGAGTGCTGGGATTATGTACATGCTCAGTTGTCCATTTTTGTTTGTTTTTGAGACAAGGTCTTTCTCTGTAGTCCAGGCTGGTCCTGAACTCACTATGTAGCCCCGGCTGGCCTTGAACTCAAGATAATCCTCTTGCCTCAGCCTCCTGAGTGCTGGGATTACAGGCGTGTACCACCATGGCCAGTTTATGTGGTGTTGGGATTCGAACACAGGGTCTCTCACATGCCAGGCAAACTCTGTAACCACTGAGCAACACCCCCAGCACTGCCCTTTGTTCTTAATATTAGTATAGTGCTCCCATAGTAATGACTAGGTGAACACTTTCTTTACAAAATGGAAACTTTGTTTACTTTAATATTAGGTAAAACCATTAGGAAGATGAACCACTAATTAGTTACCAGAGCTATGCCCCCTCAGCTTTCATTTGGCAATAATAATAGTGAAATAAAATCTAATGGTTACTGAATGTATAGCACTAACCATTCTAATCATTTACATGTATCAACTGATTTAGTCTTGTTTCTCATTCTTATTAGTATATACATGCGATGCACAATGGTTACACTGAGCTTGAAAACTCTGTGTGCACATGCATAATGTAACCCTCACACCCCTTTCTTTCTCTCCCTGCTTTGTGCCCTCCTGACTCCCAACATCTCACTCATTTGATTCTTTTACTTATTTGTATTTGAGTTCCTCATATCAGAGAAACCACACAACTCATTTAATCTTTACAATAACTCTATGATGCTGTTATTCCTCCGTATGATAACTTGTTTCAATGAAATATGCAGATACATGTGAAATGGGGCTGTATACATAAGTTATATAACCAGATTAAAAAAAAAAACATGTAGAAGAAAACTAGAGCTAAGCCCAGGGTACAGGGCTGTAATACCAGTAGTGTGAGCCCAGCCTGTGCAATTCAGAGAGATTCTCAAAATCAATACTACAAATGAGTCAGGGATGTAGTCTGAAAGCACTGGGCTCAATATCAAGCACCACACGGAAAGAGGGTTGGCGGGGGAGGGGGTAACTCAGCAGTTAGAGGGCTTGCCTAAGAAGAGCCAGGCTTTGGGTTCCAGGACCACGTAAACCAGGTGTAGTTGCCCAGGAGTGTAATCCCAGCACTCAAGAGGCTGACGCAGGAGGATTGGCCTGAGTCTGAGGCCAGCCTGGGCTGCATAGTGAGTAAACGATCAGCCAGCACTGCACAATGAAAGCCTACACCGAGAGAAGGAAAAAAAAGGAAAAGAATTAGAAAAGAATAATTTTTATAGTGGTAATTTATAGCAAGTACTAAGAGAATACAGAAAATTTCTATTTGGTATGCTTTTATTTTACTGAAATTCTTTCTTTTCTTTTCTTTTCTTTTTTTTTTTTAAGGCAGGATCTCACTCTGTAGTATAAGCCAGTCCTGCAGCTGACTATGGAGCCCAGGCTGGCCTTGAACTCATGGCAATCCTCCAGCCTCAGTCTCCTAAGTGCTAGGATTACAGGTGTGCACCACTATGTCCAGCTTATGTGATGCTGGGGAATGAAGTCAGGGCCTTGAGCTTGCCAGGCAAGCTTTTTAGCGACTAAGCTATCCCTCCAGTGTTTCAGTGAGCAGATATTTTTATCATTAAAATCCTCAATAAAGAAAAAAAAAAAAAAACGGCGGGGCTGGAGAAATAGCATTGTGGTTAGAGTGCTTGCCTAGCAAGCGCAAGGCCCTGGGTTAGATTTCCCAGCATCACATAAACTGGTAATCCCAGAACTCAGGAGGCTGAGGCAGGAGGATCGCTGAGTTCTAGGCCAGACTGGGCTACATAGTGAGTTCAGGAGCAGCTCTGAATTACAAAGTAAGGCAATGTCTCAGAAAGAAAGAAAGAGAGAAAGAAAGAAGAGAAAGGCTAAAAAGCAAATTCATAAAAAGTCCTTCCTATATTCATAATCCTATATTCATAATCAGTTAGATTAACTGCAAACTGTCAGGCCTTGATTTTGATGTTCTTATCAGATAACTCCCATTCAAATGGCTTTTGTTTGTTTAAATAGCTTTGTTCACTTTTGATACAGTTCATCCATTTTAAGTATAAATTTTAATAGTTTTTGGTATCCTTAGAAAAACTGCAAACACCATCACAGACAATTCCATTTTTTTGTACTTTTTTGGAGACAGGGTCTTGGGCTGTAGGCAGGCTGGCCCTGAAGTCACTAGGGAGGCCAGGCTGGCCTCAAGCTAGTGGCAGTCGTCTTGGAGTCTCAGCCTCCCCAGTGGTATGCCACCATGACCGGCTTATGTGGTGTTGGGAAACTGAACCTGGGTCTTGAGCTTGGTAGGCAGGTGCTTTAATAACTGAAGTATTCCTCCAGCCCCTCTTATCACTTAGGTAAGTCAAATCAGCCCCTTCTCTGTTCTTCCCTTGAAATGTGTCTCCTCACAGAAGCAAGCAGGGTTGGTGACACTCTTCACTGACAAAGTGGAATTCAAATCAAAACTGGTCAAAAGAAAGAAAGTTACTTCAATCTGATAAAGAGAGCAATCCAACAGCAGGAGCTAACAACAGTAAGCATTTATGCCTCAAACAATGGTGCATCTAGTTATACAAAACAAAAGGTACAGGACTTAAAACAGACCCCACCTCAACTATAGCGAGGGACCTAATATTCCTCCCTCCCAGAAAGCCAGGCCAACAAGATGAAAGCCAATAAAGACACAGCAGATCTGAGCAGCAGCAGGGAAGACACGGACCTGACAGACACCTGCAGGTTTTAATCCAACAACAATGGAATACGCATTCTTCTTGGCTACTTATGGACCATTCACCAAATCAGACCATATTCCAGACCACCAAACGAGTTTAAACTAACACAAAAACATTATGGGCTTTTTTGTTCGTTTTTGTTTTTGTTGAGACAGGATCTCACTCTGTATCCCAGGCTGGCCTGGGACTTAAGGCAACCCTCTTGCCTCAGCCTCCTAAGTGTTGGGATTATAGGCATGCAACACTATGCCCGGCTTAGAAAATTGAAATAATTCACGTACTTTGTCAATCACAGAGGAATGAAATCGGAAAGCAACCACAACACAAATGAAAGGTATGAACTACTCAAACAAATGCAGGCTGAACAGTACTCTATTGAACAAACACTGGGTCATGGAAGAAATCAGGGAAGAAATCAAAAAGTTCCTAAGAATGAAAGGACATCACAACACAACTTCTGGGACAAATGAACACAGTGTTAAGAGGGAAACTTATTTCTATAAGTGCACACATAAAAAGAACTGAGTAAATCCAAGCAAATAATCTTAATGATGCAACTCAGGGTCCCTGAAAAACAAGAACAAACTAACCCCAACAATAGCAAAAGGAAGGAATTACAAAGATCAAAGCAGAAGTCAATGACACTGAAAATTTAAAAACAATACAAAAGCTCAATGAAACAAGTTGATTCTCTTAAAAGATAAGATCGATAAATCCCTAGCAAACTCACAAAAAGCAGGAAAGAGAAAACCTACATCAGCACAGTTAGGAATGAAGAAGGTGAAATCACAACAGACATCCAAAGGATTTAAAAATTGGAAGAAGTTATTCTGAAAATTTACACTGCAATCAATTGAAAACCTAAAAGAAACCAACAAGTTCCTAAATGCATATCAACCTCCAAAACTGAAGGAAGAAATGAAACACCCCAATAGACCAATATCCAACTACGAAACTGAGGAAGAGAACTTTAGAAAACAGAAAGACATCCCATGTTCGTGGACAGGAAGAAATAATATTGTCAAAATGGCCATAATGCCAAAGCCGCTAAACAGATTCAATGCAATACCAATCAAAATACCAACTCCATTCTTCGCAGAACTTTAAAAAAAAAAACCTAAATATACACAGAACCAGGAAAGACCCAGAATTTCTAAGACAATCCTGAGTAAAGGGGCACAATTCTGGACTTCAAAATACACAACAGTGATTAAATCTGCACAATGCTCGTATAAGAACAGACAGGAAGACAATGAACAGATTCAAGGATACTGAAACAAATGCATGCACCCTCCGTCATCTCCTTTTTCACAAAGGGGCCAAAACAATTCACTGGATAAAAGACAGCATCCTGAAAAAACGGAACTAGGAAAACCTGCTTACCACATGGAGAAAAAAGAAATTAGATCCCCATCTGTCATCACACACTAAAATCAGATCAAAATGGGTAAGAGCTGGATATCAAAACAGAAACACTGAGCCTGCTGGGAAACAAAAATAGGTAAAACCCTAGAGACATAGGGACAGGAAAGGATTTACTGAACACCACCAACTGCACAAGAAAATAACAGCAAGAATAAACAAATGGGACTATATTAAACTAAAAAGCTTTTGCACATCTAAACAATCAACAGGGTGAAGAGACAACCCACAGAATGATAGAAAAGTTTTGCCAGCAATGTCTCAAACAAGATTAATACCTAAAATATAAAAAAATTTAAAAAACCTAAATAAATGATCCCATTAAGAAATGGGCAACTGAAATGAAAAGAACCTTCTCAGAAGAGGAAGTGCAAGTGACCAACAAGTATATGTAAAAGTGTTCATTAACACTGGCCATCAGAGATGTGCACATGAAAGCCGTGCTGAGGTTTCACCTCACCCCAGTGAGAATGGCTTATATTTAGAACTCAAAAAACAGCAGTTGTAGGCAAGACTGTGAAAGAAAAGAACACTTCTATGCTGTTTGTGGGACTGCAATCTGATTCAATCATTATGGAAAGCAGTCTGAAGATTCCTTAGGAAGCCAGAACAGAAATTCCATTTGACCAAGTCACAGCTACTGGGCATGTTCCAAAAGAAATGAAGTCAACATATCATAAAGCTACATGTATAACCATGTTTACGGCAGCACGATTCATAATGGCTGAATACTGTAAGCCTGGAATGCCCATCAACAGAGGAATGGATAACGAGGATGTGGCATTTATACAACAGCATATTATGCAACAATAAAGAAAGAAAAAAAATATGAAGCATTTGAAAGAAAATGGTGCTGGGACTGGAGGAATAGCACAGAACCAGAGCTCTCGCCTAGCAGGTGCAAGGTCCTGGGTTCAATTCCCTAGCACCATATAAACCAGGCATAGTGATGCATACCTGTAATCCCAGCACTCAAGAGTCAGAGGCAGAATTGCCAGAGTTGGAGGCCAGCCTGGGCTTCATAGTGAGTTCAGGATCGGCCTGACCTGCAAAGTGAGACCCTGTCTCAAAAATCATATAAATAAATAAATAAATAAAAGTATAAAACATAAGGAAAATGGGGCCATTTTAAGTCAATAATGCTTAGTGTAATGAATGGGACACAAAAGACTAAGTATTGACTTCTGTCCCTCCTATGAAATTCACACACATAATTGGATAAAAAGACCTCAACATGAGAGAAAGGGCAGAAGAGGGGTGACGGACTTCTACAAAAGGAATGAACCCCTGAGAGTGAGAGGAAAAGGAGGGAAAGGGTTGGAGGGAGGAAAAGAGGGGCTAAAAATGATGTAGACCATCCCCTGCATCCCTAAGCCTGTACACACTGAATCTGTATTTCAAGTACATTCAAATGAAAAATATAACGTACCTCCAACACAGTATCTTCTCCCTCCATACTAATCCCACTCCAAGATCACGGCTTACTACATGCTTGCTTTTAGACTCTACATAATCAAGAAGGTTTCTTGATTAGCCCAGATCACATCTATATCTGTTTGAATTTCATACACACACACACACACACACACACACACACACACACACACACACACACACTTTTTATTTTTTTTTTTTAAGAAAGGGTCCTGCTTTGTAGCTCAGGCTGGTCCTTGAACTCACAGCAGTCCTCCTGCCTCAGCTTTCTCAGTGCTGGGATCACAGGAGTGTGCTACCATACCTAGCTTATGTGGTGCCAGGGAATCAAACTCAGGGTCTTGCGCTTGCTAGGCAAGCACTCTAACTGTTGTGCTATTTCTCTAGTCCTAAAAAAATTACTTTAAAAAATATAACTTAGAGGCCAGAGGAATACTTCAGAGGCTACAATGTGTGCCTAGAAAGCTCAAGGCCTTGGGTTCAATTCCACAGCACTAGATAAACTGGGAGTGATTGGCACATGCCTGTAATCCCAGCACTCAGGAGGCTGAGACAGAGGATTACCGTGAGTTCGAGGTCAGCCTGGGCTACATGGTTGAGTTTGCGACCATCCTGGACTATACAGTGAAATCCTGCCTGAAAACAAAATATTTTTTTTCATACACACACACAAGAGCCGTTTACTGTCATTTCATACTGAATTCTTTTACCACCTATTTTCCCTTTGCTTCACTCTCTGGCCCCTCACCTCCCTTCCTTACACTACACTCATCAGTATCCTGCCCGCATCTGTAATCTAATGCTTCTTTTCCTCTTTTTCTTAACACTCATATAATCATACATGCACATCATATATGTGGGCTCTTTTGGTCATCATTATTTTTTTACAAGAACATGATACTGTGCATTGCCTTCTTCGCTTTGTCTGCTGAGAACTGAATATAGGGCCTTTGCAATCAGTGAGCTACATCCCTAATGCCCACCCCTTTTTTGAGACAGGGCCCCAGCTCTGTAGTCCAGGCTGGTCCTGAAATCATGCAGACCAGGCTGGTCTCTAACTTTCAGCAATCCTCCTGCCTCAGCCTACTGAGTGTTGATTTTACAGGTGTGCGTCACTATGCCCAGTTTATGTGGTGCTGGAGAACTGAACGTAGGGCGTTGCTCTTGCTAGAGCAGAGCTCTAACAGGTGAGCTATTACTCCAAGACCTATCATTAGTTATTGGCCAAAACCACAAGGTGACACCGTTCCATACCCGCCGGCAAGTGCTCTAACCATTGTACCAAGCCTCCAGTCCCAAATCTTGGTAACTTATGTTGGATTACTATGCTTCCCAGCCCCCCATGGGATAATCCCAGAAGAGAAACTTCTGGGTCAAAGACCTTCGAATTTTCTTTGCACATGTAAATCAGTTGTTTATGATGATTTTAGAAGTGTCAGTTTCACCTGTGTGAAACAGCAAATTCTATAGTTTGCATTCCATTAATATTAATGTTATTTAACTTCTAAGATAAATGTAAGAGAAAAAATGTTTTATTTTTATGGATGAATTTGGCAAGAAATAAAAGAGATGTGCACCGAGGGCCTTTTAAGCCGTTCTGAATGAGGTCAAACATCACTGGGCTGGAAAGAATCTCATCATGTTTTTTTCTTTCTGAGGTTGAGCTGGCCAAGAGTCCCCTAGGACTGTTGGGTAGAGCAATGAACTTTGTACCAGAGCTACAAAGCACTTAACTCTGATAACTGCTCATGTTAAGTCATCTACTGTTACCCAACATGGGAAATTTCCTAATGTACCCAAGCAATAACACTTTTTGCGCCCCCCACCCCCCACCCCGGGTCTGTGCTGGGATTGAACTCAGGGCCTCAAGCATGCCAGGTGAGTGCTACGCTACTCAGGAAAACAGTCTTTTATGAAGCTGAAGCTGACTGCAGTTGTTGAATTATTTGGCTGTTCTTTTTTTCTTTTCACCTTCTCCCTTTCCTAAGACTTGCTCTTTTGTTATTTTATAGTTACAGTCTACTAAATTTAAAAAATCTATTTTGTTATTTAAAAAACAAAATTTAGGCTAGGGGTACAGTTCAGTTAGACCATATGTTTGTTAGCAGGTACAAGGCTCTGCATTCAATTCACAGCGTGCACACACACACGCACACACACACACACACACAGAAAAGAAAAAAACTTCAGGTAAGAGGACAATTCTTAATTTCAATAAACACAATGGGGATATAGATGAGTGGTTAGAATGCTTGCCTAGCAAGCACAAAGCCCGGGGTTTGATTTCCTAGCACCATATAAGCCATGTGTGGTGGCACACACCTGTAATCCCATCACTCAGGAGTCTGAGGCAGGAGCACTGCCATGAGTTCTAGACCAGCCTGGGCTGTATAACTCTGTAGTACAGAGCAAGATCTGTCCCAAAAGGAAAAAAAGAAAGAAAGGAAGGAAAAATAAAGGTCTCCAAGTAAAATAAATCTTTTCATTTGAAGTTAAAAAGTGATAAAGTAATGAACTTTAAACCCTAGAAGTAAACTTGGCAGTTGCTGTGGCCTTTGATCACACAACTATTACAGTTAACCCGGCCAGAATTTCTTCTGATAAAACTGCATCTGAGGAGACATCCTGGCACTTTGTCAAACTGTAAGGTATTAGAAATAATACTTCTTATTATCCTGTGGAGTAACCTGAGGTTGGAGGGGCTATTTTACCAAGTTTAACCAATCAAAAGTCAAGATGTCATAAGCCGGATACCGCAGATGGCAAAGTCTCACAACTAATTCTGAGATGCCGCAGCCGGGCAGGAAAGCTCTTCCAGGACACTTAAGATTGGGTCTCTCAAGAGAGCAAGAAGAATTCTGCAAGTTTTGCCAGCCAAGCAGGGAACCTATGATGAGAAAGTGAAATAAGGACCAAGCATGGATGAAATGATGCAGGTCTGCCTACGGTCTAGGTATGTACTTTAGTTACTTCCTGAAAATACATAGATTAAGATTTTAATGTGGCCTGATTCTGAAAAAAAATTCTGATTAATATTAGTTTCTACAGTACATAAAGTAGTTCATGAACTTATCTACTACTATACAGAGGAGAGGAAGAGCAGCACACTTTTCCTAAGTAATGTAAAATACAGACTGCTCTGAAAATAACGAATGAACAAATAATGAAAAACACTCAAAATAGATGTTATTTGTATATACTGAGGACAGAAAGCCAGACAGAAATGTACTGTGTAATTCACTTGTAAGATGTCAAGAGCAGGCCAAATGCTCTAGAAGCCTGAGAAATAGTCATTTGCGGAGGTGAGACTGCGTGCGGAGGGGCAGAGGGCAAGGGGATCTTCTAGAGGGGCGGGGATGCTCCACAATGCTGACTGCTTCAGTTGGTGTGTACCTTTATCAAAACTCCGGGATTAGCACATCACGATCTATGCAATCTATTCATGTAAATTTTAACTCATTAGGAAAAAAAAGTATGTCACTTTCTAAACATGAGTAACTTTATACTATGGCTTCATTCAGTTGAATTTCTTATCTAATATACAACAAGCCAATGGCTCAGGCCTGCCTTTCCAGCCACTTCAAGTGTGAAGCAAAAGGAAAGAAAATTTGAGCTGAGCCTGGGAAATTTAGTGAGACCCTGCATCAAAATCAAAATCAAATGGACTGAGGGCTGGGCCCAGCAGTACCAGCATGTAATTGCCAGCATTCTGGGAGGCTGAGGCAAGTAATTTACAAGTTGAGCCCAGCCTAGGCAACTTAGGAACTTAGCAAGATCCTGTCTCAAAATTAAAACTAAAAAATGGGCTAGACTCCACCCTCAGTACCACTAAAATAAATTAATAAATAAATAAACAATATTTAAAAAATGTGGACCCACACACTCTGAGTCAGACTACAGAGAACTGAAATCCTAGCTTTGCAACTTATTTAGTAACTTGGAAAGAAGTATCAAACTTTTCTCATCAAAGCCTTGCACTCTAACCACTGTGCTATTCCTCCAGTCCTGAACTTAAACTTTAAAGCTGCTACTTTGGTCTACTACTTCCACTTACCAAGTCTTGGTCTGTCATGTGTAAAATGGAGATGAAAGTAATACACACTTGACAAAGCTGCCAGGAGGGTTAAGTTAATAAAGTTCCGGCTGGGCCTGGTGGCACAGGACTGGGATCCCAGCACTCAGGAGGCCAGTCGGGGAGGACTGCCGTGAGTCCTAGGCCAGCCTGGGCTACACAGTGAGGTCAGGACCAGCCTGGACTACAGAGCAAGACCGTAATTCAAAAAGAAGAAAGAAAACAAAATTTCTGCATGCCAGTTATTAGTATAACGGTACACTGAAATGAATACTCAACATATATTTATAGGTGAAAAGTATAGGTTTATTCCTCTATAAGTATATATGTAAAACTCACAGAAGCATTTATGTATGTATTTATGAATGCATGCATGTGTGTATGTATGTATGTATGTACATATGTGGTACTGGAGTGTGAGCCCAGGACTTCCCCACTGAGCTGTATCTCCAGCATTTTTTTTTTTTTTTTTTGACACAGGTCTCACTCTTTAGTCCAGGCTGGTCCCAGACTCAGTAGGTAGCCCAGGTTGGCAACAAATTCACGGCAATCCTCCTGCCTCAGCCTTCTAACTGCGGGGATTACAGGTAGGCACCACAACTGGTATGTATGGTGTTGGGAAAATCCAACTTAGGGTCTTACGCTTGCCAGGCAAGTGCTTTAACCGCTGTGCTATTCCTCTAACCCATTTTTCTTACTCTTGATTCTGAGATAGGGTTAACTGCCCAAGCTGGGCTCGAACTTGTGATCCTTCTGCCTTAGCCTTCCAAAGTCTGGGGATTACAGGCCTATACCACCAGGCCCATGTAGGCTTTTTTTTTTTTCTGCACTCCAATTTAACTTCAGACAGAAAGAGAAAATGAAAACGTACCCCAAACTATATCATATATTCCAAATCCATTTTGCCTACTAGTATAAAAATGTTATATATGTAGATTTGGGATTAAGCATATCCCTGCTTCTTTCCCTGGTGGGTTCCAGTGCTTCTCTGAACTAAACGCTTGCTACTTTATCAATGGCATGCCTTCTGTGGCAAAGCGTCTTTCTCAATGCCACTCACCTTCGTACATGGTATCACTGGGTAAGGGTGGGGGCAAGAGTGGGAGGCATGACAGTGACCCAAGAGGCCGACTGGCAGCTTCCCTCTCCACATCCCCACTCTCCACAGCACAGGGATGGCGCCATCATAGAAAGCACTCAGTGCTCTTTAAGAAAATGACAAGTTTTGAAAATCACTATGGGAACTTGGGAGGAGTCAATATGACTCTAGTTCAGCTTTAGCAGCAGAGCAGCATGGGCAAAACAGAATTCATTACCTCTCAGGTCGTTCTGCTGGATGTTCTCCAAGCTATCCCTGCTTCAGGAAGCCACATCAAAGAAAATTATAGGAAAAAGGTCCCATTCCACGGGCCAGGCTGGTCCTGAACTCACTATGGAGTCCAGGCTGGCCTTGGACTCATGGCAATTCTCCTGCCTCAGCCTCCTGAGTGCTGGGCTACAGGAGGTCACAACCACACTCAATTTATGGGGTTCCTGGGGATCAAACCCAGGGCCCTGTACTTGCTAGGCAAATGCTTTAACTGCTGAGCTATGCCCTAGCCTGTATGTACACATCTATATAAGAAAGAAGTTGGGGCTGGAGGAACGGGCTCAGCAGTTAAAGCACTTGCTTAGCAAGCGCTACACAAGCACTAAGTACCCAAGTTTGATTCCCCAGCACCACATAAGCTGAGTGTGGTAGCACATGCCTGTTCCAGCACTCGGAGAACCAGGCTGGACTACAGAGTGAGACCTTGTCTCAAAAAAAAAAAAAAAAAAAAAGAAAGAAAGAAAGAAAGAAAGAAAGAAACAACAAACGAAGTCTATAAAGATACACATACCAGGCATGAGGGGCACAGCTCTGCAGTTAGAATGGACCTTGAGGATGTCCCTTGCATTCCTGGTTTTATAGGCTTGCAGCATGCAAGTGTTGTGGGGTCACAGGGCTCCACCAAGATCTCAGAGGAAGGCTTTGGAGACCAGGCAGTGTGCCCCTGGGAGGGCAGTGTGTGAAGTTGTACAGGACAAGCCTACAGTGCAGGGGAGACCCTAAAAATCCAGAGAAACCATGAGCATGGATCGCGCCCTAGGGAAAGCCACACGTCGTGAGATGATGGAGGCTGCAGCGGGAGGCAGTGTTGGAGGGCAGGGCCAGCCAGGCCTCTTGGAGCTCACAGTGCACCCTCAGTGCTGGACACAGAGCTACAGGATTTAACTCCTGCCCTGCTGGCTTTAGAACTTGTTTTGGTCCAGGGGCTGGGAGAATGGCTCAGCTCCCCAAGGTCAATTCCCCAGCAACACATGAACTGGGGGTGGTGGCGCATGCCTGCAATCCCAGCACTCGGAGGCTGAGGCAGGAGGACTGCCTTGAGCCCAAGGCCAGGCTGGGCTCCACAGTGAGTTCAGGACCAGCTTGGGCTACAGAGCAAGACCCTGTCAAAAGAAAAAAAAAAAAAAAGAAAAAACAAAAAACAAAAAACAAAAAACCTTGTTTTGGACCAATTACATTCTACCCTTGTGTTCCTCCCTTTCGGAACGGGATTGGTTACTCTGTACTGGTAAATGTCAGGAGTGCTTAACTTTATGATTTTCACAGGAGCGTACAACTAAAGAGTTTGCCTTGGATTTCAAAGAAGACTCAGGACTTGGACTTTTTAGCAATGTTAATATTGTTAAGACTTTGGCAACTCTTAGAAAAGGACTAAATGCATTTTGCATAAAAGGCAGACATGAGTCTCCTGGGGGCCAAGGGCAGAATTTTATGGTGTGGATCTGGAATGTCCCCCAAAAGCCTCATGTATTTGGATGTGTGTTGTTGGGAGCCATGGTCAGCCTGGAAGGGGCAGATGCTTGGGGTTTGACCTAGAAAGATTCTGTCAACTTGTTGAGATTGGGGGCTGCAAAGGCCAGAGCCCAGGGTGTGTGTATTACTGACTTGTGGGCTAGAACGTCAGGAAGGGGCGCCTACTCGGGGCAGGCGGATGGGGGAGCTCTACTCACTTGGCTTCCGCCTGCAACAGGGAGAGCAGAGAGGACTAGAGCTCCTGTTCATGAAGCAAGGAGGCCTCTCCCTAGCCCTAGGAGAAGCCTGCTGTTTCTATGCCAACAAGTTGGACGTAATCAGAGAAAGCCTGCCTCTGGTTAGAGACAACCTCAGAGAGAAAGAGAAAAAGAATTTGAGAGCTGCTACCAATCTTTATTCATACTCCTGGTCCCCAGGCTAACAGCCCTGGCTCCTTTCACTCCTGGGCCTAACTGTAGGGCCTGCTTACTTAACTGCTAGCTTACCTATATAAGGTGGAGGGGAGTCTCGGAAAAATTGTTGGCACTTAGGGGACAATACAACTCCTAACCCCGTGCTGAGTCCATCATTTGACTCATGTCCATAAGACTAGTGGCGAATATGACATGCAGCTCGACCAGACCAACACCATATAATACCAGCCATTCCCATCACTGTAACTCTGCAAGTAGCTCACACACCTGACCAGGTGAAAAGTCTAAGCTCCAGCTGCTCGGGGAACAAATCATGTGCACTGTCTTGCTTTGTTCTTCGGCTTCTGGAACCTGTTCACTGCTGCCCAAAACCCACTCAACTGTGTCTACCAGGATGCAGAAGGCTTAAAAGACCCTGAAATCAGGGGCTGAGGGCTGCACACATTGGGCTTGTTCCCTTATGCAGTCACCAGCCAACTCATAAAGACTTTCTTTTGAGTTTACAAGTGTCCTGAATTGTGATCTGTGGGCTCCTACCCTACAACACTCTATAGTCCAGAACTGGCTTCAAAGCAATCCTTCTGTCTCAGCCTCCTGAGTGCTGGGATGACAGACATGTACCATCATACCCAGCTAATTTTTATGTACTACTGGGGAACTGAACCCAGTGCCTGTGCATGTTAGGCATTTTTAAAAAATTTTAGACAGTGTTTCTCTCTGGGTTTAGGCTGGTCTTGAACTCTCTATGTAATTCAGCCTGGCCTCAAATACCCAGCAATCCTCCTGCCTCAGTCTCCCAAGCGCTGGGATTGTAGGCATGTGCCACCACACTTGGTTTATGTGGTGCTGGGGAATTGAATTCAGGGTCTTGAGCTTGCTAGGCAATCACTTCAACCAGTGGATCATTCCTCCGGCCCACCAGGCAAGCATTTTAACCAATGAACTATGACAAAAAATGTTTATATTTTGAGACAGTCTTGCTAAATTTCTGTGTTTCAGGATGGGCTCAAACTTGTGATCCTTTTTGTCTCATCCTCTTTATAGTGCTGGGATTGCTAGCACTTAACACTATACTCAAATATCTAATTCTTTATAAAAATATAGTTAACTTTAAAGAAGATGGACTTTGTGGAGAAAGAAAGGGAAAGTGGGGTGGGGTGAGAGGGTAAAAACAGGAAAGAGATGCTGTATGTAAATAAAAATTTTTAAAAATATAGTTAACTTTATAAATATAGTTTTTAGTCTAGATACAAAGCCCATTATCTTGACAATATGATTATTAGGTTCAAGGCTTAGAAAATGCAGCTCACCATATATTAATAAAACTATCTCAACACAAGAAATCAATAATTTTCAAAGCTGGTAGAAATTTAGTATAAATTATACTTTTTCTTTAATAAAGGCTACAGGTAGGTTGATAAAGTAGAGAAATACTTGTATCAGTTAACAACTGGGCTGCTATTACGCTTACCTTACAGCTTTGAAAACTCTGATTCTTGTGTGTTTCAGGGGTGAGCTGCACTTCCTGAGTCCCAGCTGACCTCCCAGCAGGAATTCCAGGCTGTGGAGAATGGCAATAGGAAGCCCTCACTGAGAGACACACTGGTATCATTCACTGCATGGAGACAGTGAAAGGGTAACATACTTCTAAAGGCAATTTACATTGTTAACCACCTGTCTATATAGCAAATACTGATTTAACTTCCACGGAGAGAAGGAACAATTAGCAGTCCTTCTATACAAAGTACTTGGATTTACCCTACCTGCCTCTTTGGAACAACATTTCTTCACCATACTTCATCCCTCATACCTTTAAAAAAAACCCTCACACCTTTAGGCTTTAATTTGAGCAACAGTAATGACGTATCGTCTATATTTTCTAGCAGCAAACCAGAAACAAAATTAAAGAAATAAACCTTCATTTTATTTTATTTTTTTGTTTTGTAGTACTGGGGATCAAGCCTAAGGCCTTCACATTGAGCTACCTCTACAGCCCATTTTTTGAATTTTTTTTGACTTTGAGACATGGGTCTCATAAAGTTACTAAGTTGTCCAGGCAAGACTGGAACTTGGGATCCTCTTGCCTCAGCCTCCAAAGTACTGGGCTTATAGGTCTGTGCCACCGGGCACAGCTTTGGGTCAAGCACCAGTGAAAGTGACGACAGATACAGACTTGGAGGTCTTGCGTAGGTACATTTTTGTTAAACAAATTTTTGAAAAAAAGGGGCTGGAGGAATGGCTCAACAGTTAAAGCTATTTCAAGCACTAAGTACCCAAGTTCAATTCCCCAGGACCACATAAGCTGGGCATGGTGGCGCACGCCTGTAATCCCAGTATTCTGGAGGCTGAGACAGGAGAATTGCAGTGAGTCCAAGGCCAACCTGGGCTCCATATTGAGTTCAAGACCAGCCTAGGCTACAGAATAAGACCCTGTCTCAAATAAAATAAAATAATTATTTTTGAAAAAAAGTTTTTTTTCCAATTTGCTGGACTTGGTGGTGCAGGCCTTAATCTCAGTACTATAAGTAGCTGTAGCAGGAGGATTGCAAGTTTGAGCCTAGCTTGAACAACTTAGTGAGATTTTGTCTCAAAAATCAAAAATGGGCTGGGGATATAGCTCAGTGTGAAAGCCCTGGGCTTGATCCCCAGTACTACCATAAAACAGAGAGAGAAAGAGGGCTTGAGAGGTAGAAGTAGAGAGAGAGAGAGAGAGAGAGAGAGAGAGAGAGAGAGAGAATGAGAGAGAGAGAGAGAGCAAGAGAGATGAACATTTAACACTTTCAAGAAAATGTTTTCTAAAATTTCTTTTAAATACAGTGGATCTAGAGAATCAATAGAACACAGTTTCGGAAACTAGAATCTACAAAATATTAGAACTTTAAAAAAAAAATCTCAAAATACATACATCAGTAGTTATTTTGAACTATAAGGTTTATTGTATTTATTGTCCTAAACTGGCAGTCAATACAACACCAGTAATCACATGAAGTTATTCATGTTTAAATTTAAATTAATCGAGGTAACATAAAGTGTAACAGAAACAGTTCCTTAGCCACACTAGCAACATCATCAGCAGGCGCCGTTCACAATTGGATGTGGCTACCGTATAGCACAGCATAGATCTAAAACACTTCCATCATTGAAAAAAATAATTTTAGCGCACAGCATTGTTTTAGACAAAGCACCTGAACAGACAGTCGTTCTAGTTAAAGGTCTTACCTGGTCTGAGAAGATGTGGGTGTGTAAAGGGGCTGGGCTGGCCTAAGCAGCGGTTTGGAATCTTCCTCTCTGGCACGGGCTGGAGGGAGTACCTTCGCTGTAAACATGACATGCATCCTGAAGGAAGAATGAAGAAGAGGAAATGGAATGATGAATCTAGAAAGTCTTTATGGCTTCATAATTTAGTTCCCCCAATTTCAATGCTTAGGAAATGCAAATTAATATTTCCTGCTTTCTCTTCTTTCAGTAGTTATATGGCTCTTCCTCTACCAGAGCCTGTGCCGAGCCCAGGAAAACAGAAATGAAATAATCTCTTCCCTCAGACTTTTAGTTAGCTACTCTGAAACAGAAGCGACTAGAGCACAAAGAAGGGAACAAACAAAAATAAAGGAGACATCAAGGACTTGCAGAGGTGGCCTACGGCTGTGTCCTAAAATTTAGGAAAAGATAATTAACAATGTTATTGAAAATATGTATCATTCACTAAGTGGAGACAGTGGAAAAGGTAACATCTTTTTCTTTTCTTCCTTTTCTTTTTTTTTTTTTTTAAACAAGGTTTCTCTCTGTAGCCCAGGCTGGCCTTGAGCACACTGCAATCCTCCTGCCTCAGCCTCTCCAGTGTTGGGATTAGAGCATACATTACCACGGTGGATGTAGCAGCATATTCCTAAAGGCAATTTTCATAGTTGACAACATGACCACATAGTAAATACAAACTTAGATTCCCATGGCAGAAAGAATAATAAACTTTCCTTATAAATCTGAATTCCAAATGAATGAAAAATGCTTAATTATAGTTGCCAAAATAGATGTTACCATTATTAGCATTAATTCAACAAAAAAATCAGTAAGCCCCTGACACTGGCAAGATAGCAGTTTCCCAGACATGCTCCACCCTCCCTTTCTTCAGAGGCAGGAAGACATAAACCTCCAAGGAGACAAGAAAAACAAAGAAGGAAAAATACTTGGAGGATAAATATAAACATGCAGATACCTGCTGGAGAAGGGAAAGCAGGTTCTTCCTAGAGCAAGAGCTCTCCCTAGACTTCAATGACATTTGTAAGTGGCCTGAAAGACTACAAACTGCCCAGGGACCCTCTCCTCTCGACAGAAGGATATGGACCTTGAGGGAAGGCAATAAGACTCCCAGGTGCAAAGCTTTTCAAATGCCAGCAATCAGAAAACTTGGCAGCCAACAATACATTGCAAAATTTATTTTGTGAACTTCAATCTCTAATTCCCCCTTCCCTCTGCCGTATACCATGAGAGTCTCCGATACACAGAGACAAGCCTGGGAGATGGACAATTTCTGGAGACTTACTCTCAACATCTCCCCAAAGACGGCTTTGAATAACCCCTTTTTCCCACTTACCACTGTAAGGCAGCCTCCTTGCTTTGGGCCACAGGCAAGAAAATGGACTCATACTCAAATTGGCCAGTAACGCCCTTGCTAGAAGCACATGCTGAGCAAGACACAAGTACGACAAAACTATATGCTGCAGTCTATTTGGAATGAACACTACGAGAAGCACACCAAAGCGCTGGTGCTGAATCGCAGAGGAGCGATGCCTGCTCGGTGTAGGAATGAGTTACCTCAAGGACAGAAGCAGTGGAAAAGGTATCACTTGAAGGTATGATAATGTGGTGGCTGTAATAAAAACTCCTCTTACCTCTGGAAATAGAATTATTTTACAGATTAAATGATATGATTTGAGATTTGTCTCAAAATAATATGCAGACAGGGCAGGTAGAAGAAAGGATAAGTCTCACTAAATGCTTTTGATGCTCTAAGGCACTGAAATAGTTTTGTCTTACTCCATTAGAATAAAAGTTTTGTCTCAGTACACCAAAGTTATTTTACTGCCATAATGGCTTGAATGGTGGTCCCCTCAAAACTATGTCCGTTTCCTAATCCCCAAAACCTGTGACTGGTATTTTATTTGGAAGTAAAATCTTTGCAGATGTAATTAAGAATCTTCAAAGGGCTGAAGGCACAGTAGTTAAAGTGCTGGCCTTGTAAGTGCAAGGCCCTGATTTCAATTCCCCAGCACCACATAAAGCTGGGCATAGTGGTGCATGCCTGTAATCCCAGCCCTTGGGAGGATTAGCCAGGAGGACTGTCCTGAGTCCAAGGCCAGCCTGGGCTACACCGGTGAGTTCAGGACCAGCCTGGGCTACAGAGAGAAACCCTGTCTCAAAAAAAAAAAAAAAAAAAAAAAGAACCTTCAGGTGAGATCTTTCTAGATTATAGAGTGGGCCCTAAATCCAATGCCAAGTGTCCTCACAAGAGAAAAGCAGAGAGAGAGAGAGAGAGAGAGAGAGAGAGAGAGAGAGAGAGAGAGAGAGAGATTTCAAACACAGAAGAGGCTAAGACAGAAGACCAGAAAGAAACAGGACCACCGAGACAGGGGCTGAGGTGAGGGAGCCAACAAGCCAAGAACACTTTGAGCCCAACAACTAAGAAGAAACAAAGAACCTATTGTCCTTTAGGAACTTTCGAAACCTTGATTTGGGACTTCTGGTCTCCAGAACTGTGGGAGAGTAAACTTCTGTTGCCTTTAAGCTGTAATGTTTGTGGTAATTTGTTATGGCAGCCTCAGGAGACGAACACAATGACCTACCAAGATTACAACTTGAAGTTTGAAAAATGCTGTGTTGCTAGTCTCTGTCTGTACTTAGGGTGAGCCTCAGCTGGGGAGGGGTCAGTGGAGAAGAGAGTCTTCAGTAATTTTTAAGAGTATAAAGGGATCCTAAGATCTCTCCTGCCCCACCCAAACATGAGATTCTTTATAGTCCTACTTGCTAATATGTAAAGAACCTCCTCAAAAGCACAGCAGTCTTTGGCCCACTTAAGTTTCTACTTGTTTCACCCTTAACATTTGTGCTTCTTGCGAAGACAGAGGACAGTTGGGCCCAGTGGTGCAGGCTTCTAACTCCAGGATCCAGGGAGGCTGAGGCAGGAGGATCAGCTTTTCCCAGCTGGGCAATTAGCTATCCAGTGAGGGCCTGTCTAAAAATTAAACAGATAAACCAAAAAAGGACTGGGGATATACCTTAGCATCAAGGCCCCTCCCTTGATCCTTAGCACCACCAAAATAAATATAGATAAGAAAGAAAGACAGAGAAAAAGAATAAACGAATGAATGAATAGTGGGGCTGGAGACATAGCTCAGAGGTCAGAGCACTTGCCTAGTAAGGAAGGTCCTGTGTTCAATTCCCCAGTACCATAAGCCAGACGTGGTGTTGGCATGCCTGTAATTACAGCATTCGGGAAGCGGAGGCAGGAGGACCACTGTGTGTGTTCGAGGCCTGCCTGGGCTACACAGTGAGACACTGTCTGAAAAAAAGAATGAAGAGTAGCCTGTGCACATGAAGAACAAGTTGCTGGGTAACAGGAATAGAGCAGTAGCATCAGATTTTTAGCAGAACTGCCTCAGCTTTTCTTGCTTTGGTCCTAATCACAGGTCAAGAAGTACACGATGTCGCTTTCCCCCACTGGGACAAACAGCAGAGACACAGCATACGTTATGCTTTCAACTCACCATGTCACGTATTATTTATGATAATAACGACCACGATGCTAGCCAATTATCTATTCAGCTATTATGGTCTAGAAAGTACTCCGAGCACTCAGTACGTATTAATTTATGTGAGATAAGTATTGTTCTAAAACTGATTTCTGAACTGGTAACATGAACGGAACTCCTTGCACACTAGTCCCCAAGATCCACCCCCTTCTCTGAGGCAGCTGAGGCTATCACCTTTCTGTGATGCTTCCAAAAACATGTTATCCACATGAAACCAAATCCATGTGTCCTTAAATAAACAGTACACTCCACAGTAGTGGTGATACCATTACGGCACCTTCCCTGTAAACATGAGAAAGACCCACAAAGATCAACTTGCTTAAAGATGAACTACTAAGATGGAACAGGACTGAAAAACAATCCTTTTCTAAAGCCTATACCCAACAGACTACACAGTTGACACAGCAGAAGAGACCAATTTTGGGAAATACTCAGAGGCAGTTTTGGAAGGCCTCTTTCATGGGTATCTTTATGAGGTGTGATTAAAAAATACAGTGGATTCCTCTGCCAAGTGCCATCCAACAGAGGCAGGCTTATAAAAACATTATACGTTCTCATCTACTTTCTTTACCGGATCTGGCATTTTGTGGCGTCTGGCTCTTTCCCCAGAGTAAAAAATAATCATAAAATGTAAGTGTTGAATCTACTGAGGATATCACCACAGCCACAACAATGCAACTACAGACACTCACAAGAAGGCCTGTGTCAGAAAGTGGCAAGGTCATGGGTTAATGTGTTCACACTGTTTTGAGGTGGATCAATGGCAAAGTATCTTTTACTATTAAAAAGTTTAAAAATATAAACTTTCAATCATATCTTCTTTAAAGCCTTGTATTTCAACTGCTTGAACACTTTTTTCACATGGTTCACTAATTTTTCATTTTTCTAAACTAAAACATGGAAGGACTAGAAAGTAACTAAATGCAGTAAACCGGAGGTCACATTATCCAAGGGAAATGTTGTGGCCTTTAGCTTAGAGGTGTCGTCCGAGGTCTCCAGAGAAACAGCACAGACAGTTCAGGATAGTTTTATATGACCGAACTGGCTTCAACTCCTACCCAAGAATGACACCACAATGCAGCCCTGTCTGACAAAGCCTGGAACTCTGCTGGCCACATAATCAGACTTCTAATGTCTCCTAGCAGTGGCCCATCATCACTAACATTGCCTTCAACTTAAAATGTGTCTATGTCCGGTCATTGCCTCTATCTCCGCCACCACCAGCGGAGTCTGAGCTTTGAACAAAGACAGTACTCACTACCAGTAGGCCTGTCTCCAATAACCTGGTAAAACATGGTGGATTATCATAAAGTTCTAGGACTGCAGAGACACACTTCACCTGAGGACATTAAAAAGGCTTATCATGGAATGGCACTTAAATGGCACCCTGATAAAAATCCAGAAGATGAAGAAGCGGAAAAAAAATTCAAAGAAGTGGCTGAGGCAAATGAGGTATTATCAAATGGTGAAAAATGAGACATTTATGATAAATATGGCACAAAAGGATATGGTGGAGATGGAAGTGATTTTGATGATGAATGTGTAGACTTCATATTCTCTAACGCAGGTGACATCTTTAAAGAAACTGGTGAACGAGACCCATTCTCATCTCACTTCTTTGAAGATCATTTGTAGACCTTTCAAATAGTCCAACAAACTCCTACAGAACCAGGAGAAGCACAAGCAGAGGCGCAGGACCCTTTTTCTCTCTGCTTCCAGTGAACATCCAGTTTTTGAGACATTTTCTTCATTTGATACAGGACACACACCATACGGCTCAATGTGGCATAAGTCCCTTGCTACATTCGCTTTCCTGGCATTCAGTGATTGTGGGATGTGCAACTGTGTAGCTTTTACAACTTCAGGCAAAATTATTAATGGCAGAAATATTAATACAATTATTGAAAATAATCAAGAAAAAGAAGAAGCTAAAGATGATCTTTGGTTGAAATCCTTCCTGGTAAATGGCGTGGGTGAAGAGGGCTTTGCAGAAGAATGCAGATGGAGAAGACAGTCATTCGACAATCCTTCGCCAACTACGGACATCCAGGGCACAGGTCTCACTATACCTCTGTGGACAATGATAAACACGGGATAGCAGGGGTCACCAGCAGCTGGGGTCTCTCTAATTTCTCAGCAGGATTCAAAGAAAGTTGTAAGAAAAAAAATAAGCACAAACAGGTATACAAGAAGAAGTCAACAAAAAGAAATTGCTAAACTGATTCTTCAGACACATTATGCTCATATAATACTTGAATACGGCTGTGTGGTTTAGTTAACCAGTTTTGTAGATTACATTTGCTTAATATATATATATATATATATATATGTTTGTGTCAGCCTCCCAAGTGCTGGGATTACAGGCATGTGCTACAATGCTAGCTTTACTGTGGTGTTGAGGAATTGAACCCAGGGCTCTGAGCTAGCAAGGCAAGGCAAGTGCTTTAACCACTATGCCATTCCTTCAGCCCTTCATTTGCTTAGTATTAAAGGTATGCTTTTATCACTGTAAGGAGGTTTGGGACATTTGGTGAGGTGTTCCAGTTAGCTACATCAGAAAAGCTTAACAGTTCATGATATTAAAATGAAAAAATTGCAATATTTATTTTTTTGTTTTGGGGCTATTTGCACGCAGAACTTGTCTTTACCAGTGTATTTTTTTCTTTTTCTTTCTTTTTTTTTTTTTGAGACAGGGTCTCGCTCTATAGCCCAGGCCGGTCCTGAACTCACTATGTAGCCCAGGCTGGCCGTGGTCTCAGGGCAATCCTCCTGCCTCAGCCTCCTGAGTGCTGGGATTACAAGTATGCATCACCAGGCCCATCTTATGTGGTTCTAAGCAACTGCACTCAGCACTGTGCACTTGCTAGGCAAGCACTTTAACTGCTGTGCCATTCCTCCAGCCCCAGTAGTGTATTTCTTTTATCTAATTAAAACCACTCTATGAAGTCTGAAATACAGATAATATCAAGAGATAAAAATGTACTAAGATACATAGGTTTAGAATGTGTAATGACTTATGACTTTTTTCCCAATGGAAGCAAAGGATTTGATATATAGACACTATAAATTAAAAGCTAGCGGCTGGAAGAATAGCTCAGTGGTTAAAGCGATTGCCTAGCAAGCAGTATGCAAGCACTAAGTACCCAAGTTCAATTCCCCAGCACGATATAAACTGGATGTGGTGGCGCACACCTGTAATTACAGGTGTAATTACAGGAGGCTGAGGCAGGAAGATTTTCCTGAGTCCAAGGCCAGCCTGGCTACACAGTGAGTTCAGAACCAGCCTGGACTACAAAGTTAGACCCTGTCTCCAAAACAAATAAATTAAAAACGAAAGGGCTGGAGCATAGGTTAGTGGTTAGTGTGCTTGTCTAACAAGCACAGGGCTCTGAGTTTGATCCCTCAGGATCATAAAGCCAGTCATAGTGGTACACACCTGTAGTCCCAGTGTGCAGGGGGATTGCTGTGAATCTGAGACAAGTCCAAGCTACATAGTGAGGTCAGAACCGACCTGGAATCTTTAAGTGAGACCTCCCTGGCTCAAAAAAAAAAATCAGTCAGACTTACATTCGCACACACGCTTGCAGCTGTACCATTTGCAATAGTTTAGTTAAGAGGGAGAAGTAACCCAAATTCCATCAACAAACGAATGCATAACCTACACACATACAGGCACATACACACAGGCATGAACACTCACATGCACATGGATACACATGAATATCATTCAGCCTCCAACAGAAAACCTAGTTATTGGCTACAACATGTACACCTTCAGAACATTATATAAGGGCTATATAATTCTCTTAAATGAATTTTCTAAAATAGTCAAATTCAGAGTAGAAAGTACAATGGTAATTACCAGGGGCTGGGAGGAGGGAGCTAGTTATTTAATGGGTACAGAGCTTCATATGTTTCCAGTCAAAAACACCTGGTGATATTTCACAACAATGTGAATATACTTCACATTACTAAACCACATTTTTTTTTTTTTTTTGAGACAGAGCCTCACTCTGTAGCCCAGCCTGGTCCTGAACTCACTATGGATTCCAGGCTGGCCTTGGATTCCTGGTGATCCTCCTGCCTCAGCCTCCTGAGTACTGGGATTACAGGCATGTGTCGCCATGCCTGCTTTTATGTGGTCCTGGGGAATTGAACTCAGGGCCATAACCGCTGTGCCATTCCTTCAGCCCCTAAGTTTGATTCTGAGTCAGCCTTAAGTTACCCAGGCTGGGCTTGAACTCGGGACCTTCCTCGCCTCAGCCTTCAGAGAGCCATTTTGCCCAGCAACCACTTATTTCTCGTCACGCACCTACTTTTTCCAGGTTCTTGGGAAGGAACAGGGAACAAGAAATAAAAATTTAAGCTGTAACAAAAGAGAACAGAAAAAAAATTTTAGGTAACAGACAACAGAAACTTGGAGCCATATGGACTGTGATTTTAGGTAAAGGAGCCAGGGGAAGGGGTCACAACCAAGGTCTAAGGTGAGCATCAGTCATGCCTGTATTTGGTAAAGAGAATTCCAGAGAGGGAAGAGTGGGTGCGACACACACAAACCAGGCTGCGTAGGGTGATTCGAGGAATAACGAGAAGACTGGTGGGGCAGACGCAGCTAGCCAATAGACGAGGCACATCAGCTTAGGTATGGACACCCAGGTTACAGTACGCACACTGGCTGCTTTGTGAGACAGGAAGGCACTGGAGGTTTTGAGGAAAATAGTGACATAATGTGACTGACATTAAATAGAACCTCTGGCCTCTGTGTTGAGAACATACTCAAACTACATAGTGATCTAAGTAGGAAAATCAATGCCACAATCCAGGCAAGAGATTATAGTAGCTTGGTCCAGGGGAATGGGAAAGGGGCTGACAAGAAGTGACCAATTTTGGAAAATACTCAAATGGTAGGGTCAAATAGAATCTGCTCACAGGCTGTATTTGATAAAGAAAAGCTGAGGATAACAAGGTTTTTGGCATTACACAATAACTAGAACGGAGTTGACATTAACTGAAATACAACTGCAGGCGTTACATTTTGTATTAGCTACATTTGACAGAATTTATTAAGCATTAAAAAGTATTTTCTGCATTGGCTTGTATTCTGCATATTCTACATCACTGAATTCTTCCTTTTTACTTATATATGTTTTTTGAGACAGGGTCTTATTCTGTAGTCCTGGCTGGCTCTGAACTCACTGTGTAGCCCAAATCAGCCTCAACCTCACAGCAATCCTCCTGCCTCAGCCTCCCCAACACTGGATTACAGGCGTGCATCATCACACTCAGTTTAAGGAGTGCTGGGAAATTAACTCAGGGCCTCGGGCCTGCTAGGCAAGCCCTCTAACCGCTGTACGATTCCTCCAGCCTGAATTTTTCCTTTTTAGAAAAAACACCTATTGTTCATATTCTTTTATTTCTTAGAAACATAATTACAATTTTAGCATGAATGAAGGTTGCAAAAAGTCTAGCGTCATTAAAACCCATCACCTTTTGACAAGTGCAAAACTGAGAGCCAGAGAAAGGTCTATTATGAATGCTACAGAAAAATACCAGCTTTTGTTTAGTATTGTTTGATTTTTCAGTGGGTACATATGTGAGAAAGAAAAGGAACTTATTATATAAGTTCTGGGCACAATAGGGTCAAAAGTTTGTTCTCAGAAAATAAAATCATAAAAGCTTAGGGTATTTTAAATGTTACTTATGTAAAATGCAATATTAAGAAGGACTTATCTGTTTCATGTATGTGGTATTAATAGGTGGAAAAAAGGTCTCAGAAAATACAACAATGCTTTTATGTCCATTTCTCTACTCTTAACAGATAAATTAAAATTCAGATGTAACCTTTTATTATTGACAGAGTCTCACTCTGTAGTCCTGGCTGGTCCTGAACTCACTACAGAGCCCAAGTGGCCTCAAACACACCAAAATCCTCCTGCCTGGAGTGCTAGGATTACAGGCATGCACCACCATGTTCAGCTTATGCGATGCTAAGGAACTGAATCCAGAGCCTTGCACTTCCTAAGCAAGTACTCTAACACCTGCACTATACCTGTAGCCCTGAAATGTAATCATCTTATACAATAGCTTAAAATTCTTCAGCAGTTCCCACTGAGAAGAAAAATCTCATTGTTTCTTCACACAATCTACAAGGCCCTCCGTGAACCAACCACTAGCTTTTCCTGATTTTCTATCCCCATTCACACACTTTATGCTAGACCAAACTTTTCCCAAAATGTGTTCCCGGGATACAAGCTCAAGATTCATCACAGAAAAGAGGTTGCATGGTCAAATTCATTTCACAAATTACTACAGTGTACATCTCCCTTTCACAGACTCAGACTATCATAGACAGTATGAAATACAGTATATACTTGGACACAGAATTATTTGGAGTAACATCTATTTAATACTACCGAGAACATATTTTTAAAAAGCTCCAGTTGTATCCAATGACTTCAATGCTTAGTACAGACAACGGTGTTTCATTCTTCTGTGCTTCGGCATGTTTTCTCCCTACCAGGCTGATTCCTTTCCTCTAGTTGGCCTTCTCTCTGTTCCCTCAAAATACCAATTACTTCTTCCATTTCCATATCAGTTGGCTTCTATTATGTATGCTGTATTACAATTATTTGCCTTATTTGCCTCCTATGAAGGGAAACAATTTTAACATATAGTCCTTATATTTAATGCTCAATTTTGATGAACAAATCAATTAATACTTGCAAAAAGTTTTTTTGTTTGTTTTTGAGACAGGGTCTCAGTCTGTAGCCCTGGCTGGTCCTGAACTCACTGGTGTAGTCCAGGCTGGCCTTGGACTCAGGATGATCTGCCTACCTCAGCCTCCCAAGTGCTGGGATTACAGGTGTGTGCCACCATGCCCAGCTTTTTGTGGTCTTGGGAATCGAATTCAGGGCCTTGCACTTGCAAGGCAAGTACTTTAACTGTTGTGCCATTCCTCCAGCCTGCATAAAGGTTTTTATAAAATATTCTAAGTATTCTTTAATATTTTCAGTATAAAATGCTATTTGCCCTAACTTATGGGACTTGTGAAGGTTCAAGGAAATCATTGCGCTAAAATGCCAAGATGTATCACACTGAGCTACACCCCCAGTCCTCTCTTAAAAAGAAAGAACTTTTTGTTTTCATTTTGAGACAAGTTGTCACTAAAGTGCTAAATGGTCCAAGCAGGGCTCAACTTGAGATCCTTCCGCCTCAGCCTGCCAGAGTGCCAGGATTACAGACACATGTCATCACATCTGGCTCACAAGTTAAATGTGCTTATTCCATAGAAGCAAGCTGAAACATAATGAATACATTTTGCAAAGCTTTTATTATTTTTTTGCAAAGATCTTGGTGTGTAAAATCTAGTATCTAATCTTAAGTCTTGCTTCCACAAAAACCAAAGGTCACACGCCAAGGATGGTTCCAGCTCAAAATCATAGTTGTGCCTTCTGTGGTTAAGACACATGACGCATCTATCTTTCCTACTATTTCCACTAGAAGGACAGCACTCTGCACGCCACTTTAGTATTAGAACTGAAGAGCAAGCTCTATGCACTGGACAGTTATTTTTTTACAGAAAGGAGCAAGTCAATATAATTAACATTAAATTTCATTTTCAGTGAATCCAAGTTCATCATCACAAATGCCAAGGCATAGCTTTGATGTCCAATAATTATATTGGTTTCCCAAAATGAAATATGATCCGATGGAAGATCTGCCTACAAGGGAGTTAATTAAGTTTTTACTGTTCAAATTTTCTGGTCGTTAAAATAACGGTTCGCGATAGAGTACACCGGACAAAACACGACCTCCCTGTTCTGGGCTCCTTCATCTTGTCGTTACAAACCTAACTTTCAGACATAAAAAGACCCGTTAGTATTTCCAAACGTTAGCTCTTCCGAGGGGAACGGCTCGAAAGATTTGTTACTAAACACGTTCCTTGTACATTCTGTAGTGAGCTTTCGAATCAAATCTTTGAGAACATGAAAATAGGACTTATGTTGACCCAACAGAAACAAGAGCTACTTGACGTCAAACACTTGGTCATCTAAACAAGAGTGACCACAACTGCCACAACTTCGGAGTCCGGGCAACTCTGAAGACAGCCCCTCTGTGGACGGCACCCACTTCTCTCTCGGCAGTCATTTCAACTTCCCAGAAGACCTCAACGGTAGAGAGAACACAGGGAAGACCTGAATCGAACACGTTTCACTTTGGGGCGCCTGAGGTTTCTCCGGTAGCAAGCCCTGCAGGGGCACTGGGAGAAGAGTCTAACCTGTGAGGCTGCGAGCGCTTGGGCGGGCAGGAAACAGCTGGAGGGTTGGGAGCAGCCAAGGCATGACTGGCAACTCACGCGTCAGGAAGAGAGAGAGGCATCCAGGTTTGGAAGCAACCGCCAGTAGGACCGCGCAGCCAGGAGCCCGGGCTAGCCGCCCCGCCCCTTCCGGAAACCGACTTAGCCGCCCCGCCCCTTCCGGCGACAGCCGCTCGCGGGCTTTCCTCCTGCGGCGGCGCAAGATGTGACGTCACGCCCAGACGGCCGCTTCAGCCCGAGACCCTTTTTTCGTTTGCGCATCGCGCAGCACCGAATGGCCACATTTTCAGACTGTCCGGTTGCAAATGACTTCCCGGAAAAGCTGATGTCTTCCGCTCGTTGGCGAGCGTCCACAGAGGGGGCTTAGCTCCTCCCTGAGAATTGGTTCAGGGCAAAAAAAAAAAAAGTGTTTGCGTGGAGGCAGGCAATAGGACGAACAGCCAATTTCTAGAAGGTTCTAGCCAGTGCGCAGGAGCAGAGGTGGAGGGAGGAGGAATTAACCAGCGAAGGACCCAGGGTCACGCGGCCGCGCGGGGCGGAGCCGGCGCGCGGGGAGGTTCTGGTCTGTTCGGCCTCGCGGTAGCCGCCCCCTTCTCCGCGGTCTTTGGCCACCTTTTTTCGTGGCGTCCGCCAGCCCCCTCGAGCTGCTGCCGAGCATGGATCCCCGAAAAGTGAACGAGCTTCGGGCCTTCGTGAAAATGTGTAAGCAGGATCCGAGCGTCCTGCACACGGAGGAGATGCGCTTCCTGAGGGAGTGGGTGGAGAGGTGAGACCCGGGCCTGGGGACCGTTGGGGGCGGGAAGAGGAGGCGATGGGCCCAGACGGGCGCGGGGCGGGAGGCAGTGGGCTCGGGTGGCCCGCGGCTTGGCCTTTCGGAAAGGGAGGCGACTTCGAGGGCCTTACTGAAGGCAGGCGGACTTGGGGTAGCGGAGGGGCTGGGCGGTGAGGAGGGGATAGGGCCGGGCCCCGCGCCCCGAGGCCATCCGGGTGCGAACGCGGGGCCTTGGGCCCTCGAGATGGAGGAAGGAGACGTGCAGAACTTAGCCTTTGCGTGGAGTGTTCTTAATTCTCTGGCACCGGTTTCGGTCGCATTAGCACTGCTATACACTATACCTTAATTTTGACTTTAATCAAGCAAATATAAATAACTGATTAAACTTTTTGAGACACGTTGTCGGCCTGGAGTCCAGGCTGTTCCTGAATTTATCGTCTAGGCCCCGGCTGGCCTCGAACTCGTGGCAATCCTCCGGCCTCATTTGGGTCCCAAGGGGAGATTACAGGCTCGCGCCGCCACGCCCAGTTGTGTTGCGCTGACCCAGGGCCTGGTGTTTTTGGGCAAGCACTGTTGCCTCTGGGCTAACGCCCTCATCCCGTAACTGTTTATCTTCAGGGCGTAGAATTCGCTATATTGGGAGTTATTCATATTTCCGTTAGCAGTAGCGCTATCCCTTAAGCTGCTTTTAAGGAGAACTATTTTCAAGGATCAGCATGTTTTGAGGCTATGTTCTTATCACTAGAGTACTTACTTACGCGCAAGGAATTAATTGAACGGGCCTTATGCCAGCTTTTGGGAAACACTGTAAATTTTGCCTGTTGGTATGTAGTCCAATAAACACAGAAGTTCGTTTTTGTGTTTACTTTGGTGTAGATACAGGAGGGGCACCTAAGTAAAAGTGCGAAATCTTCCTCCAGTAGGTGGTATTTTTTGTGTTTTGTTTTAAATCACAACAGGAGTGAGGCTGTGTTTAATCCCAGCACGGATGGAGTGAGTGGGTGTGGGTGTGTAAATCATTGGTGGGAAATTGAAAAGCAGTAACAGCTAAGGCAGGAGAACCACTTTTGAGTCCTGCAGTTGGAAACAAGCCTGGACGTTATAGGGGACTTCTACCTCAGAAGAAAAACAAAAAAACCACATTGGAGCTTCCTGTCTTCCGCTAAGAGGTGGCTGAAGCAGGAGGATTGGAGTGCCAGCCTAAGTAATGCAGCGGCTCAAAGTAAAAATGGTTGATTTATTCCAGTGGAAGAAGACCCTTCAGTTAATGTTTTGTACCGAAGCAGGGGGGAACCTGCAAATTGCAATGCCCAGGGCTGAATAGCAGCTTTATAAAGACCTATGACTCCTAAGAAGTAGTATGGTAATAACAAACAGTCTGTTTTAGGGGTCAGCGGGAATCCATCTTGCAAGATCTTTTGTTCTCAAAATCAACTCATAAATGCTGTTAAGTGTCAGGATTGGGAACTGAGGGATAGATTTTAGCCATTTTCTCTGTTGAATAACTTGTTGGTCTGAAATCCTCACTTGGCCATCCTATGATGTAGTTCTTTAATCCCAGGGGACAGGAGGATCCCAAGTTTGAATTCAGCCTAGGCACTTTAGAAATTCAGTGAGAACCTGTGTCAAAATGAAAAATAAAAATAGGCCAAGGGTACATCTCTGTGCGAAGGTCCCGGGTTTCATCTCCAGTACGTATATGCACGTGAACACAGCCTTGCTGGAGATAATGTCTGTGCTTGGGCTGGAGGAATGGCTCAGTGGTTAAAGCGCTTGCCTAGCACGCTGAGTCTATTTTTCAGCACCACATAAGCCAGGTGTGGTGGCATATGCCTTAAATCCCAGCTCTGGGGAGGCTGATGCAGGAGGATCGCTGTTCAGTCCAGTGTCAGCCTGGGCTCCATAGTGAGTTCAGGACCAACCTGGGCCGCAGAGTGAGACTCTGCCTCAAAAATAAAAACATGTATGTGCTTATAGTCTCATATCTACTTGTAGGAAAATTCTATAAGGAAATCATTCAGAAACATTCATAATCATAGGAAGATTCAAACATGCCTAAAAACAATGTTGTGACTTGTGTTGGAGAGATTAGATAATGGCTGTGCAGAGCATTCCAGTTTAAGGTCTGCAACATATTTTGTCTGCCATTGTTACTCTCCCAATAGCCATGCATCTTACTAACCTTTCTCATAGTAATTGCAGTTTTTCTTTCTGATTTCATTATATTTTTCCTGTGGCATTTTAAGTTGCGGATTTAAATGTAGGGTAAAGTATTAGCATAGTAGTTCTTACTGCATTGATAACTAAACTTTCATTCATATGGGCTCAGGTTTTAATTGGGCTTGTATCAGTTTCTCTCCTTCTGGGTTTTTTTGTTTGCTTGTTTGTTCGTATGTTTCTTTTTTGAGACAAGATTTCATTCTGTAGTCCAGGCTCATCGGCAACTCACTATAGCCCAAAGACATGGCCTCAAAGGCATGGAAATCCTTTTACCTCAGCCTCCTGAGTGCTGAAATTAAAAGACGTGTGCCACCATGCCCAGCTTATGTGATGCTGGGGAATCAAACCCAAGGCCTTGTGCTTTGTAGGCAAGTGCTCTAACTTACTTGGACTATTCTAGCCTGATGGTCCTGAACTCTTCATGTACTCCAGGAAGGCCTTGAACCCTTGGCAGTCCTCCAGCCTCTGCATGGGGAATTGAACCCACGGTTTTGTGCTTGCAAGTGTGCAAGTCAAACTACTGAGCTACACTCCTAGCCCTTATGGTTAAGATTTCTAGAGTTGAAACCCTTTCAGAATTCTCTCCCTCATACAGTTTATTTGCTTAATGGCTATCATAGTTATAGCTAGCAATTTTATTTGATGTAGAAATTTATTAGTTTTAATAACCTTTTATATTGGTCAAAGGGAAACGAGGAAAAATCTGAAGTAGAAGACATTGGGGATTCGGAAACACCATTTAGTTTTTGTTTTAGGAAGGGTGTCACTCTGTAGTCCAGGCTGGTTTGGAACTTGCTGCATAGCTCAGACTGACCTGGAATTCTGTAATCCTGTCTCACCATCCTTAGTGTAGGGATTACAGGCATGTGCCAACACCCCCGGCTTATGTGGTGCTGGAGAATCAAACCCAGGGTCTTGCACATGCTAGGCATGCTTTAACCATGGAGCATACCCCCAGCCTGAGACTTTTTTTCTTTTCACTGGTGTAGCTCAGGCTGGCCTTGGACTCGGGACCATCTGCCTGCCTCAGCCTTCCCTTGCTGAGACTGCAGGCATGTGCCACTTCACCCATCTTTGTGTGGTGCTGGGGAATCAAACTCGGGGCCTTACACTTGAAAGGCATGCACTTTAATCACTGTGTCATTCCTTCAGCCTCAGTTGTAATATTTTTAAAAGAAATGAACAGTGGCTAGGAATGTAGCTCGGTGGTTTAAGCACTATTCCTCAATGCCACATAAAAATTAGCTGGGCATGATGGCACATGTCTGTAATTCCAAGACTAGGGAAGCTGAGGCAAAAGGATTGTGATGAGTTTGGGGCCAGTGTGGGCTACATAATGACTACAGGACCATCCTGGACTATAAATTGATACCTTGTCTCAAAAATAAAACCCGATTGCGTTTTTACTCAATACAGAATTTAGAATATAACACCCAGTTTGTTGGACATGTGCATAAATACCTATAGCACAAACTAGATTGAAGGTGTTGGTTCCCAAGTTAAGAGAATTATGGAGTCTTACATGATTTTATGTAAATAAGATCTCTGCCCTATTCAGTGGTGTGATACAAAGTGTATGCTGGCAAAGTCCAAATGGCAGTGTTTGGCAGGAAGCATTAATTGCACCATTTGTACCTAGAAATTGTTGTTAACTTCCAGTAGTGAGTTACTACTAAATCTGGCTTATGAATAAACTCCCTTGTGGTAAGTTTTGTATTTTGGAACTGGGCCAAAGAAAAATTGCAGATACAGTACAAATCATTTTTTCCAAACTGTTTTGAAAGTAATCTTCCAACATTATGCTCCCAACACCATTGGGTATATTTCCTGTAAGGAAGGACAGTCTCTACAGTGCAGTCATTGAATATGGGAAACTAATACGGATACATTATGATCTGCTTCTCAGAATTTCATGTTGTATATATTTCCTTCATTGAGAAAGCTTTTCACTCATACCTTTGACTTTTATGATATTGACAGTTTGAATATTGCAAACTAGTTATTTTGTAAAATTCTTTCAACCTGGGTTTGTCTGATCTTTTCTTAGAACTAGATCTAATGTGGTTTTAGTACAGTTCTTGGCAGGAAAATCACTTCCCAAAGTTAGATTGTTGTGACTGTCTTTAGATCTTACCATAAATACATCCCTGATGCTACATCTTTAAACTTAGGAAAAACATGGCATAGGAAGCCCTGTGACTTCGTGAAAATTTAACTACAAGGAGTGTTTGGTTACTGTACTGTTTTGGAAAGTAGTTTTTTTTTATTAAATTTGTGGTTTTTAAATGCCTATTTCTTTAAATCGTTTTACTAATTACAAATGAAGATGTTTGGGATCATATAATGGTCTTATTTGTCAGTAAGAGCCACTCCTTTTTAAGGGTACTGAGTAATTGAAGATTTTTATGATAAATAATACAAAAATACATTTTTTTTGAGTGAATAGTATGCAGCCTGTGTGCTCTAGTCTACAAGAAATGGAACATTAACTCTTTGTAGTCTTTATTTTGTGCATGTAACTCATGGTGTTGCTCTGGGCTGTTTGAGAAAGGGTTTGCTAGATAGAAGGGGGGTTATTAATGGGTGCAGTTTAGAGGAGATGGAATGTATAATGAGGGAGGTGACTAAATATAAGCCTCAACGATCCTTACAGGCCCCCATCAAGTGAAACCAGTCTTCCTACTGAGCTGCATCCAGCCCTTCTTACATTTTCTCTTTTTTTCCTTTCTTTTTTTAATCTTTTTTCCCTGACAGGGTCTGGCTTAGTTGCTCAGTCTGGCCTTGAATTTGAGATCCTCCTGCCTCAGCCACCAGGATTGCTGGGTTTAGAGACCGAGCCACCATGCCTGACACACCTATTGAATTCTAAGCTAACAATTTTTGCAAATAATTTTGTCATTATATGTTAATTTCCCTACCATTTTATTTTCCTCTAGGAATGTGCATCGAAAGCTATATGATTATTAGGCACAAAGCGGCAAGGAAAGGGTTTCATTAGCCAGAGTACTAAAAATAAAATTTTAAGCCTGGCCCAGAGGCCTGTGATTCCAGCGTTCTGAGCATCTGAGGCAGGAGAAAAGCAAGTTCTACTCCAGCCTGGCCAACTTGGTGACATAGGGAGAGCCTGTTTCAAAGTAAAAAATGGGGCTAGAGACATAGCCAAGCACAAGGCCCTGAGTTCAGTTCCCAGCACCAAATAGGCCAGGCGTGGTGGCCCACGACTATAATCCTAGCACCCAGCAGCTGAGGATTGCCATGAGTTCAAGGTCTGCCTGGACCACACAGTGTGTTTAGAACCAGCCTTTACTACAGAGCGAGACCCTGTCTCAAAAGTAAAGAAGTGCTGGGTGAAGAAGGCCCTGGACTTCATCTTCTGTTATCCCCCCCATTAAAACATTAAGCTGCAAAAATAACCCTAAGAATAGCAAAGTGTTCAAGTTAATTGAAAGCTTAATTTCTGTTTTGGGAAGATAACATCTGAACTTTTGACATAAATATGTTGCTTGAGTTTGTAATTTTAGTTAATTAATTTTCTTATCTTTCTCCAGCATGGGGGGTAAAGTACCACCTGCAACTCATAAAGCTAAACCAGAAGAAAATATCAAGGTAAGTTTTAGTCTGATTTGTGTTTAGTGATTAAAAATATTGTGAAGATTTCTTGGATGTTTTATAGTTGCTGTTCTTGAATTACTACTCCCAATTTCTTAAAGATCACTTGGAAATAAGAATTTTTAAATGAAATTTCTAGAAACTGATTTCAGACTGAGAATTTGGAGTTAGATGCTCGCTGTGTTATCAGATAAGTGTCACTCCATATGGTCTGAGGTTTAATGCCCACTGTAGTCATAGCACATGAGGCTAAAAGGAGTATTTGAGCCCAGGAGTTTGAGATCACCCTCAGCAAGATAGTCTCACAAAAAAGTCTCTGTTCAGTGTATTTTATTTCTCCAATTTTCTGCTTTTATACCTGAAACATTTTTTTTGATTACATAGATACTTGCTGCTTCATGTATTTGGATATGAACGTAGAACTTGTAGATATGATCAAGTACAATGGGAAAAGTTAAACAGAAGCCCAAAAAGTTTTTACCTGTTTTTAACGATGTCATTTATCATTTTTTTATTCTCTGAGCCCTCCTTAGATATTTGATAAATGTGTAAAGACAAATTACCATTAGTCTATTGTCTCGGCTAAAAATGTTTTTTATGTGCATATCACATGTTGATCATTTTTATTTCCCTTTTCCCATGTTCTCATGCTCCCATACCTGCCTTTCCACAAAGTCTTTCTTCTTACTTTCTTCCTTCTCTTTTACTTTAAAAAGTCTTTTTAATTATTATAACTGGTTTAAGATTATAACTGGTGTTTTTGATATGTGCTAAAGTGTCTGGCATTTTGCACATTTGTTAGGGTTGCAACAAGTATAATAAGGTGGACTGATGTCAACTTTTGAGAAACAAAAGACAAGGAACTTAATAATTAAATACTTAGATGGCCTGATAATGGCATAAACTCTTAGTACATCACATTGTTAGATGGAAAAGGCAAAATGTGACACTCTTGTATATGTAGAGAATGTCCTTGAACAGAAGCCACAAGAGTTATTTTCAGGATGGAAAGAAATTGTGTACCTCTAAATTGTTGGAATTTTCATTGGACATTACAGTTCTACAGATAGACCCTTACTTGCAGTTCCAAAACTACAAATCCCTTTAAAAATAAAATTTGTAGTAAATTTTTCACTAAAATGTCTGAACGGGCATGGGGCTGTTGATAGTCTCTGTGTGCTCACACCCCTTCTCATTCTGGTCTCACTGTGCTGCCCTTGCTGGCCTCAGACTCCTGGTACAAGTTATCCTTCTGCTTCAGCCTCCCGAGTAGCTGGGACTGCAGGCACACCGCTCTACTTGGCTGTTTATAGTCTGTATACTAACAATGATTGTTTATGCTTTATTTTACGGAAATAATAATCTGTTTGCTTACAACAGCTTGTGTATGGCAGGGCCCGTTAAGAATATTATGTAATATACTTTATATATTATGTATTTGCATTCTAAAGTATATTGTCCTAAAGTTTTGAATAAGAGACTAGACCTGTAATTTTGAGAGGAGAAATTAAAGCAGAAAATTAAAATTAGTTTATGAAGATGAAACAAGGAAGCCATTAACAAATAATGACATGACATTACTACATACATTTGTGTAAGTTAGTGTGAATATATTGGATGTTACTAAATACTGATAGCACTATTTGTCTTCCCTTTGCTAGGAAGAAAAAACAGATAGTAAGACGACGGAGGAAAATGTAAATACAGATGAGCCATCAAGTGAGGAAAGTGATCTAGGTGAGAAAGATAGTAGTTTATCTTTGATAACTTTTTATGTGATTCTGAAAGACCCTCGTTGAGTGTCTTTTCTCGGGAGAGACCCCGTCCCCAAGGATCAGTCGAGACCACGCGTTTGGATGCAATCAGCAAGAGGTTTTATTCAGATACGCAGGTACCTGGGGCGCACAATCCTCTGGAGGGACTGGCGCGCCCTAGGCTGGCGCTCGGGGTTTACATAGGGTTGGGGACCATAAGCGCGGGTACAGAAGCGAGACGCGCGTAGTTACTGGGACCCTATTGGTCAATTTAAATGAGAACAAGCCAAAAGCCCGCGCGCGTGTAGATGTCGGGCAGGGGGGTGCTGACTTGGCTCTATCTAGGGTATAGGGTGTTTAGGACACTAGGGAATTAGGGTGGGGGTGCAATATACTAAGCTACCAAGCTGGGGCTGGGGTCTTTCAATTCTGTGTAATATTTTGAGACTTTTAAATACTCCCTTTGCTGGGACTGCTATAACTTTGAGGAGCCGTGTGGCATAGGTCTATAATCATAGCACTCTGGGAGACTGAGGCAGGAGGATCATAAATAAGTTCAAGCCCAGCCTGGGCAATTTACCATCCTAGTGAGACTGTGTCTCAAAATAAAAAACAGCCAGGTGTGGTGGCATACCCTGTAATCATAGCACTTAGGAGGTTGAGACAGGAGTATTGACATGCCTGGGCTACATAAAATGAGTTTAGGACCAGCCAGGACTACCGATTGAGACCCTCTCTCTAAATAAGTAAATAGATACATGAGTAGGAGTGCTTGTATATAGCTTGGGCTAAAGCTCAGCGTGTGTCACTACTCCGGCTCATGTATTGCTGGGGAATTGAACTCAAGACCTTATCCTTGGTACGCAAGTGCTCTACATCTCTAGCTCAAAATGTGGTCTTTTTTCTTTTCTTTTTTCTTTTGAGACAGGGTCTTGCTCTTTAGCCTAGGCTGGTGCTAAGCTCACTGGTGTAACCCTGGCTGGCCTTCGACTCAGGACAGTGACAATCTACCTGCCTCATTTCCCCAAGCTGAAGGATTATAGGCATGTGCCACCATGCCCAGCTTTATGTGCTGCTGGGGAATTGAACTCAGGACCTTGTGCTTGCAGGGCAGGCACTGTAACCTCCGTGACATTCCTCTAGCTCCCCAAAACATGATTTTTTTTTTTTAAATTGGATTAAGGGGCAAAAGGAATGGCTGAGCAGAGGCAAGTGCTAGGTACCCGAGTTTGATTCCCCAGCACCACATAAGCCATACGTGATGGCTCACGCCTGTAATCCCAGCACTCGGGACGCTGAGACAAGATTGCCATGAGTCCAAGGCCAGCCTGGGCTCCATAGTGAGTTCAGACCTAGTCTGGGGCTGCTGAGTGAGACCCTGTCTCAAAAAAAAAGGATTAATTTTTTTGTTGCTGTTGTGCTTTGAAAGGTTACAATTATCCAGTTATAAACTGAGTACGTTCTGAGCATCTAATGAACAGTATGGTCACTATATAGTTAAGGTGTCATGTGCTGAAAAACTGCTGAGAAATGAATCTTAAGTATACCAGAAAAAAATAAATGTGGTGATGGGTAGGTTAATTAGCTCTGCTGAGATGAGTCTTAAGTATTCCTACCAAAAAAAAAGGATAAAGTGTAGATTAAGTAAGAAGGCAGGAATCATTTGTCTGGTTTTTTGTTTGTTTTATTTTGTTTTGAGACGGAGTCTCATTCTGTATTCCAGGCTGGGCCTGAACTCACTGTGTAGCCAAAGCTGTCCTCAAGCATACAGCAATCCTCCCGCCTCAGCCTCCCCAGTGCTGGGATTACAGGCATGCGCCACCATGTCCAGTTTATATGTTGCTGGGATATTGAGCTTAGGCCCTTGAGTTTGTTGGGCAAGTGCTTTAACCACTGAGCTATTTCCTCCAGCCCCATCTCTCTCTCTTTTATAAAAACATTACGTATGTTATTTTATTCCTTTGTAGCAAGTTATAGTTCTTTCATATTATTAATAACATAAACTTGTGCTATCTGCATAAAATACTTTTTAAAACAATACATTGGAAAATTTTTATTTGAAAAAATAATTTCTTGACACTTAATCAGTTTAATACTGAATACTACATACCAGCATTCCGACTGTGATCCAGTGAGACTTTTTCTGGCATGATGTAACTGTTAAAGTGGTAGTCTTTGCTAGGGCCAGTGGCACAGACCTGTAATCCCAGCACTCTGGGAGGCTGAGGCAAGATGCACATAAATTTGAGCCCAGCCTGGGCAACTTAGCGACTTAGACTCTGTTTGGAGATTGAAAAATTTAAAAATGAGCTGGAGATTTATCTTAGCTCTATTCCCCATTCTACAAAAAAAGTGATAGTCTTACCAAAACTGAATCAAGTTTAATGGGGAGATAAATGCAATATATCAGTGTTTAAATTATTATTTTTCCTTTTTTTTTCTTTTCTTTCTTTTTTTTTCTTTCTTTGAGTCAGAGTCTCACTCTTCAGCCCGGGCTGCTTCTGACGTCACTGTGAGCCCACACTGGCCTTGGACTCACGGCAGTCCTTCTGCCTCAGTCTTCCAAGTGCTAGGATTACAGGCATGCATCACCATGCCCAGCTTTATGTGATGCTGGGGAGTCAAACTCAGGACCTTGTGCTTGCAAGGCAAGTGCTTTAACACAGCTGTGCCATCCATCCAGCCCTTACTATGTAAGTGAAAGTAGAAATATTCAACTCATTTGTACTATCCATAATTTGAATAGTTTCTTCTTAGTAATGATGGCACAAACCTGCAATTCAGCACTTGGGAGACTGAGTTAGAAAGAAAGAAGAATTGCAAATTCAAGGGCCGCCTGGGCAACCAAGTGAGTTTGTGGAAATCATAGCCAGTCCAAGGCCAGCCTAGACCCCATTTCAAAAACCGTGGTTAAAAAAAGAAGTTTGTGATAGTTTCACTTGGGTAGAGGCATACTATATCGTACAGCACAGGTCTCACTGCTATTTTTTACCTCTGGCAGAAATTGACAATGAAGGTGTAATTGAACCAGACACTGATGCCCCTCAAGAAATGGGAGATGAAAACGTAGAGGTGAGTTCATTGGTTTATTTCATGACATGCCTCTTCCAGAAAAGACACTTAAATATTTGATTTGAGAACTTTGGCCAAGCGCTTTAACCTGAAATACTTGTGAAAATTATTGAATTTAACCACAGCAATCTCTGAAATCCCTGTAACTTTGCTTATCTGTTCTTTAAATTTGCATCTAGTTTGACTGCTCTCTTAAGTTAGAGAGTCTACCTGAGCCTTATACCTACAAGGAGAATTCTGTCTTAATGAGGTCTTAAATGGTACATTGCTTTTCAAAATGCTTTGTCATAAAGGGCTCTTAAAGGAAGACTAAGGGTGGCAGTTTTTGGAATGGGTTTTGACAAAATTTTAGCTGTAGTGGGTAGTGGTCCACAAAGTAGTTGTAGCACATTAACATGTGCATTCTATCTGTAGTGTTAAAATAAGAGATGGAGCTGGGTTGGATGGCATGGGTCTGTTATCCCAGCGCTCTGGGAGGCAAACGTTAAGAGGATCACAACTTCAAGCCCCAGCCCAGGCACCTTAGTACTTGGCGAGACCTTTGTCTTGAAATAAAATTACAAAGCGGAATGAGAGTGTAGCTCAGAGTGAAGTCCCTGGGTTTAATCCTTGGTACCACAAAAAAAAATAAAAACTAAAATAGGAAGTAGAAACCAGGCCCAGTGCCACAGGCCTCTATTCCCAGCACTCTTGGAGGCTGAGGCAGGGGGATCACAAGTTTGAGCCTATCGTGGGCAACTTAGTGCCTTGCTGAGACCTTGTCACAAAATCAAAAATAAACGGGCTGGGGATGTAGTTCAGTTGAAGACTGGACTCCTTCTGTTAGTACCACCACCAAAAAAGAGAAGGAATGGAAATTAGTGGGGGAATCTAAAAAGTTTCCTGGTGGCTGATAAGGAAAAAATGTTTAGTAACATTTAATAGTAATAGCAAGATTTCCCAGTGTCCTCAATACTTAGTGCCATCAGATTTTGTCTATTAATTTGTCTTTTTCTTATTTTTGAGACAAGGTCCCCCTCTAACCCAGGCTGGTCCAGAATTCACTACATACAGCCCAGGCTGGCCACATACTCAAAGCAATTCTGCTGCCTTGCCCTCCGACGAGGACACCACCTCTGGCTTACGCAGTGCTAAGGAATCGAACTCTGGGCTTTGCCCTTGCTAGGAAATGCTCTAGCCCTTGTTTGTCTTTCTTGCTGCTGCATAGTTTGTTTTAGGTTTTCAGGTGCTGTCACTTCACTACTTACTTGTGGGTTTTTTTTTTTTTTCTGTTTGTGACTCTACTTTTAAGTTGTTAGATTTATACTTTTGTTACCTCAAAAGTGAAATTGCTCTACTACCTTGTTTCCTCCTAAAAAATTGTTTGTCTTTCACCTATAATTTACCTGTCAGTTCCAGTAATGAAGAATTCCTTTTTTCACAAGTGCTAAAATAAAATAGTACTATTTCTATATGTTTCTGGATCTATTTGGGGACTATTCTTCTTCTAAGTGCCTTTTTTTTTTTTCCCCCCTATGCACTAAGCCCTTTTTGGTAAAGATCTGTGCTAAGTCTTCTTATGTGGTAGGACAAAGATATCCCCCAAGCTCCTGGAAAACTCATGGAGTATTTTGGCTGTTCTAAACTTAGGCTTTTTATTTTTCATAGAGGTCCTGTATAATCTTAGAAAATGTACTTAATGGTTTTATTTCTGTTGTGGCTAAGACATTGTTCTGTTATATTCCATAAGTTACTTTTGCTGGTGTGGAGGAACTGTGGCATGGTGTTTGAGTATAGATGGGTGTGGGTGTGTTTGGATGTGTTGGTGTTTGCAGTATCGGGAATTTACTTTGGTTCTGGGGGTAGGGCCTTCCCACTAAGCTACATCTCTAGCCCATTATTGTTATTGTCACCATTATTAGACAGGGTCTTGCTGTTCCCTGGCTGGCCTTGAACTGAGATCCCCCTGCCTCAGCCTCCCAGAGTGCTGAGATTATAGGTTTGTGCTGTTGTCCCCATTTGAACTCTGTCTTCTGTCTTTCATATGTTGCTTTGTGCTTGACAGCTAGAACTAATAACCTTACAGTTTCATTGGATTTTGTAAATATTTTTAATTTGCTACCTTCTGTCCAGTTCTTGAACCTCTCAAATCATTTTCTTAATGAATTAGCCAGCATGTCCAGTTACTGCTTTACACGGTGGTGGTGTAATGAAGTGGGCATGGTTCAAGTCACTACCTCTGAACTGAAATAGGCTGCTTGCTAGTTTTTGTTCTTACTAACTTTGGTGCTGTCAGCATCTTCTGTTTTGTCGGTCTAATATGAGGTGTTCAATAAATATTTATGGGAATAAGGGAATGAGACCTTTTTCTTTTATGGATTCAAGCCTAAAAGGAATTAGTTTACATCTCTGTGAGGAGATTTGGGTTTGTTATTTATGGATAGCTACAGAGGAGCTGATAATACTCTGACTGACCAGCGCGCTTTGGTTGGAATAGAGCAAAGCAAAAGACATCTAGGGCAAAACGAAGACAGTGAAATTTGTATAATGTAAAAGAAAGGTTAAAGCGCATTCTGTGTGACTTCTTACTAATTAGTTATCATGATTATCCTCTTTGCTTTCTGGAGACTAGAGAACAATGAATGAGGTGTAACTTCATCCTCCCAGAGCAACTCCAAATCGCTTCCTTCTCTTTGCTTTTTTCACTACTTCTTCTAAGGTAACTCCATTTCTTGACAGGTGACTGAGGAGATGATGGACCAAGCAAATGAAAAGAAAGGGGCTGCAATTGAAGCCCTAAACGATGGTGAGTAGTTTTTATTCCTTAGTACATTTCTGCAATAATGTATACATTCTGTACTGTGGTGAAAGTTGACTGACATCCAGTACTCGAGAAATAGTGTCCTTTTATCCAGCAGTGGCTTTGTCATTGATTGAGGGGGCTGAAACCAGTTTCAGTGACCTTGCCTCAGAACGTGGGCAGATAATGGTCTGCCTCTAGCCTCTGCTTTCCTGAGGGTATCCTGGTGTTTCTCCACTGAGAAAACTTTAAAAAGGTGAAGGGCTTTCCAAAAATGAGTGGTGGTGATGTGTAGCATTCAACACTTGGAGGTGGGGCGTGGGGCGGGGGGGTGGGGGGGGCTGGCTGGAAGAATCGCACAATGGTTAGAGTGCAAGGACCCGAGTTTGATTCTCCAGCACCATGTAAACTGTGTATGGTGGTACGTGTCTGTAATCCCAGCACTCAGGAGGCTAAAGCAGGATGATTGCTGAGATGGAAGCCAGCCTGGACAACATAGTGAGTTCAGGACCAGGCTGGACTATAGAACAAGGCCCTGTCTCAGAGAGAGAGAGAGAAAGAAAATATGGACGCTTGCTCTCACTCGCTCTCTTTACAGCTTATATGTTTGATATTCAAAAAATTCTGTCACCCCAAATCCCATGGTTCTAATGTGTCACAGAATTTGGAATTCATGTATTTACAAAAAAATTTCAAATCTTATGTGAATTTTTTTACCAGAACTTTTAAAAAATTTTCTGTCAGAGTGAAAGAGCTGATGATACAATTAATGTTTAATCGGTTTTAACTGTAAGTAACGATAAACTTGGATGCTGTGACTGCTACAAGTAATGTTTAATTTAATATAGGTTTTACATAATGGTATGGTAGAATGTCATGGTGTTGCAGTTAAATAGATTCTGTCACAATGCCGGTGTACCTTTGGACTTCCTGCGTAGATTCAGAAGAAGACTAAAGGTTTGTTTTATTTTGGAATAGTTCAGTCAGTATTACTGTTCCAAGTTGGCAGGCACTGTCACCGCTTCTTTTTGTTCTTTGGTTGAGATCCTTACACCATACTTACTATTTTATTGCAGTTGCACTAATGGTTTCCCTAGGGCTGAGGACTTAGCGCATTCGTTAGCACTGGCCTAGGAAGCAGGAGGCCTGGGGGATCCCCTGCGCTCCATAGTCACTGAGTGTGGTGGTACATAATCTGTAACCCCAGCTCTCAGGAAGCTGGGCAGGAGGATTGTGCTGAGTTTTGAGGCTGGCCACCTGGACTCCAGACCCTGTGTCAAAAAGGAAAAAATAATTTGCTAATATGAAATACCTATTTTTTTATGTTTCTTTATGTGACTTTTTGTATATATAGTTATTGAAGCTTTCCATTAAAACACGTCAGTGTGCTAGACTATGCTTCGTATCTTACCCTCTCTTCCTTGTTTTCTGTTTTTGAATATTAATCTTCCATTCCTGTTAAACCTTACTGCCCTGGAATGTTCCTTTACTTAGGTTTGACTGCATCTCTAGAAACTTCTTCTTTGCCTACTTTAATTCATACTCCTCACTTATTTCCAGCCAGTGCTCTTCCTAACCAGTTCTTCTAGAAAATAATCTTAATTTTGCTACCACCTGAGATTTATATTTATTTATTCAGCATTTATTTAATGCCCATGTATGTTACTTGAGAGGCAAGGCAGGAAGGTAGGTAATTCCTGTTCTGGGTCTGTCACTTAGCTATGGCTGCTTTCCCACTACCACAGCATTTCTGAGTAAGACAGATTTGTATTGTTGGCAAAGCCCAAAGTCATTATAATACGCCTCTTTCCAGGAAAGCTTGCCAACATCTGAACTAGATGTCTTAGTTATTTTCTTGTTTCTGTGACAGAGTACTCGACATCCATAACTTGAGGGAGGAAAGATTAATTTAGCTCATGGTTTCTCACATAGTCTGTTCATAAGCAGCCAGGAATGGTGGGAGCACATGTCAGAGGCTGGAGAGCTGCTGAGGCATTGCAGACAGAAAGCCAAATAAATGGGGAGCCAGCGCGCGTCTAGTGAAGGAAAGGCCAAAGCTTTCCCAAGAAAAGCAGTGTTTCTTCTTTCTTCACTTAATTCTGCTGTCACCTTAGCCACCCACATCCAGAATGGGTTCTCCTCCCTCGCTTCTGGCCCACAGGTTAATAACACACTCCTGAAAATTCTACCCCGGATGCTCCCTGATCTTAGCAAGTCGACACAGTCACTCCAGGTCAAGCCTCAAGCATCCACCAGGCCTCGCCTCACAACAGCAAATGATTCCACATGTCTCCCACCACAACCCAATACATGGGGCCTGATGGGCGACACTCCAGATGGAAACCATAGCACTAGATAAGCAGAGGAAAAATTAATTTCATTGAGATGATGCAGTTAGGGAAGAGATTCGGAGAAATGGAATAGGAATTGAGAATTCAGGTTTCTTTGTTTGTTGGTGCCTAAGTTACTTTGTTGTTGCTGGGACAGAATATCTTGATGTCCACAACTTAATGGAGGAAAGGTTTATTTTAGCTCACATTTCAGAGTGTTGGAGTGGCCAGCAGTGGTGAATACACAGAGCAGGGGTGCAGCAGAAGAGCTCTTCACAGCATGGCAGGTGGAAGCCTAGTCAGGGAAGGGCAGTGCCAGCACGTGCACTCTTAAGTCAAGCCCCACACGTCTGCCCCTTCCAGCCAGGCACCATCTTCCTACTGTACAAGCCTCCAGAGATACCCACCATGTTCAAACACATGAGGCTTTTGGGGGATTTCATGCTAGATCCATACCACAACAGGTGGTATTCGGGTTGAACCCAGAGACTTCACACTGAGCTACATCACTACCCCTTTGTGTTGTTGTTTTGAGACAGAGTCTCACTAAATTGTGTAGGCTAAGTTCAAACTTTGTGACTCTCCTGCCTCCATATCCCAGAATATGCCACCATCCCTTTTTTCTTTTTTGTGATTTTAAGGATCAAGCTTGGAGAGTGTCTCATGCTAGCACATCTGCCTCTGAGCTGTTAGCCTTCCCTTCATCCCCAGTATTATCCTTTTGCTGGATTTAAAAAGAAAGGTTAAAAAACCTAAGTGGATAAGAGATGAAGATATTATATTAATATTTTAGCCTCTGAGTATTTCTAGTAACTTCTGTTTCACTTTAGGTGAACTACAGAAAGCCATTGAGTTGTTCACAGATGCCATCAAGCTCAGCCCTCGATCAGCCATTCTGTATGCCAAGAGAGCCAGGTGAGAACTAAATGAAAAGGATCCCTGGGTGAACAGTTGTTGCGCATTTGCCTAAGTAGAATTGCTTTTATAGTATTTCTAACAGGTCTAATTGTTAGAAATTCTTTTATATTGCTCTTTTTTAGCGTCTTCGTCAAGTTGCAGAAGCCCAATGCTGCCATTCGTGACTGTGACCGAGCCATTGAAATAAACCCTGATTCAGCCCAGCCCTACAAATGGCGAGGGAAGGCGCGCAGGTGAGTCCAGAGCGCTAATAATTCATTGGTTAATTTTAGTGACACTGGAATCAAACCCAGGACCTGTGGTACTGGGGAATGAGCACAGGGTCTTCACACTGAGCCATATTCCTGTCTTCAGCTTGTTATTTTTGGTTTTTGAGGCAGGGTCTCATAAAATTGCTAAGTTTCCCAGACTGGGCTTGAATTTGTGGTCCTCCTGCCTCAGCTTCCCAGAGTGCTAGAATTGCAGGCTTATGTCACTGTGCCTGGCTAACTTTTTTAAAATAAAAAGATTTATTAGTTTATAGAACGAGAAGTCATTACATTGAGTGTGTCCAGAATTGATGAGTATAGGAACTTGTAAGAGTTTTGGGGATTCTTTGAGTTGCTTACCCAATTCTGTCGTCTTTCTGCTGTGCCATCAACAGTATATTTGTATTCCTCTCTCAGTAATAGAATGTTTGTTACATTTTCATAATCTGACAGTAGATATGAAGGAGGACTGTATCGGCAAGTGGCCTAAAAATCATGTATGCTCTCTGCTGTGACCCAGCCAGAGAGATGAACAATAAACCTTACTTTTCCTCTGGGGCTGGTTCACGGGCACAGTGTGTGCATTTGGCATGACCTTGACTCAAAAGACCGTCTCTTTGAGCCTAGGATGTCCTAGAGGATTTGCCAAATCTCTCTGAAGTTATCAGTGTGGCAGACGCCAGAGGTGGCGGGTGGAGAGGGTCTAAAGACTGAGCAAAGGGACATTCAGCTCATTGCAGAAGAGACACAGCAGCTCACGGCCCATGAGCACGGTGGCTGCAGGAGAGGGAGCTGCCTATGCAACAAGTCCTCACTGCCTTGAATACACATAAGAAGCCGTCTCCCCAGAGAAATAAGAGAGCATCAGAAAATAGTGAGAACCGATAAGTGAGCAGAGATCCCCTTGAATTGAGTAGAAACTAGGCTTCTCCTCACAGTGTCATGACCTTTCCCTCATTGCTCTTTCTAATCAGTCTACCTGTGGGACTGCCTGGGTAATGGGGTAGTAGTCTTTTAACCACCCCAGTTCTTGTCTCCTGGCTGTACCCCATCTATGAGTTTAAGTCTATATCACAAAAGTATGTTATACATAAAGCAGTAGATGCAACGCCATACTTAATTATTTCAGAAATTTTTAAGGGGTCTTTTCCCAATGAGGAGCAGGAAGGAATTGATGAAATCATTATTATAAATGTAGTTACAGAGCATAAAATTGAAAAGTAAATTTAAGACTCACAGGTTGAGCTAATACCTAAGTTCTTAAGCCAGTAGACTAGGGCTACATGATCTCTCTCTCTTTTTTTTTTTTTTTTTTTTTTTTGAGACAGAGTCTTGCTCAGTAGCCCAGACTGGTCCTGAGCTCACTGTGTAGCCTAAGCCAGGCTTGGACTCAGGGCACTCCTCCTGCATCAGCCTCCCAAGTGCTGGGATTATAGGCTTAAATGCTTGTGCCACCACGCCCAGCTCTTATGCGGTGCTGGGGAATTGAACTCAGAGCATTGCGCTTGCTAGGCAAGTGCTTTAACTGCTGTGCCGTATCTACAGCCCAGCTACATGATCTTTTATCTTTTCCACTCAATGACAGTTTCTGGGAAAAGACCCCAAAACCAACTCACTGTTTTTAAAACTGAAAATATACCAAATCAAAGCCATTACCTTTTTCCACTGTGATCCCAGGTAAATATCTCTGCACATCAAAAAAGTTTCACAGATTAAGATTTTATATCAGGAGCTGGAGGAATGGCTCAGTAGTTAAAGTAGTACCAGAGCCCCAGTGCCATATAAGCTGGGTGATATGGCACACGCCTGTAATCCCAGCACTTAGGAGGCTGAGGCAAGAGGATTGCCTTGAGTCCAAGTCCAACCTGGGCTACAGAGTTGAAACCCTGTCTCATTAAAAAAAAAAAAAAAATGGTTTCATTCCAGTTTCCTGTGTTGAATATAATTGTGCTTTGCAAACTAGTACACTAGTAAAAATAATAACTATGGGGGGAAATTCCATAGGTTTTATGAGAAAGCTAGCACTGTTTTAATAGGATACCGTCTTAGTTACTTTTTTGTCACTGTCTCAGTACCCAACATCCACAACTTAGGGAGGAAAGATTGAGAAGGTCGTAGTCCATTCATAGGTGTGTGGCTGGGAAGTGGTGGAAGCACATGGCAGAGCTGGAGCAGAGGTGGGGCCAGAGCCAGCAGCAGGGGTTATCTTGGTGGAAGAGAGACTGGGAGGAAGGGTGGAACCAGCACACGCCCCTCCAGGTCAAGCCCGTGCCCCTTCCAGCCAGGCCTCACCTCCCAAACCTACGTAGTATCCATAGGAACATGAGGCTTTTGGGGGGACACCACTCTAGATCCAAACCATGATGTACCAGTCAAATGATTCAAACACCAGTCTTTTGTTGTTGTTGTTGTTAACACTTTCTCTGTAGATGCTTCCTTTCCTCCAGATTCTTAGATGCTGCTTGTCTCTAAGATTCCTTCAGGTATTTTTTGCAATGCTGGGCTGGTGGTCGCAAAATTTTTAGGGATTCTTGGTCATGAAAAATTTTTACTTCCCCTCCAATTTTTAGGGATAATTTTGCTAGAAACAACAATGTGGCTTGTTACTTGCTGTCTTTCAAAGCTTGAAATATTTGCCTCAGGCTCTCCTGGCCTTTAAAGTTTGCTTTGAGAAATCTGCAGTAATTCTAATGGATTTGCCATGAGAAAATTAAGGATTGTTTTTCTCTTACTGCTTTTAATATTCTCTTTATGTTCAATACCATGACTGAAGTTTTGATTATGGTATTTTGTGGCGAGTCCAGTTGCTGGTTGAGGTTATTTGGTATTCTATAACCTGCTTATACCTGAAAATTAATTCTTTTCTTAGGTTTGGGAATTTTCTTGCATAAGTTTAGTGAATAAACTCTTACACCTTTGATTCTGTCTTCTGTTCTCTCTCACATCCATAATTTTGAGGTTGGTTCTCTTTGATTTATTCATCAGTGGTTGTTTCCAAGTACTTTGTTCAATTCTAATTTTGTAGTTGTATCTAATTATGGCATTTGTTTCCTCAGCCTTGTCTTTAGGGTCTGAAATTCTCTCCCACATTGTTCAAGTCTACTTCCCTTGCCTTTAAATATATTTTTCATATTCTGAATTCCAGCTAGATTTCTTTTCAAAATTTCCTCTTCTCTGTCAAAATATTCCTTAATATCTTGTATTTTCTTATTGACCTCATCCAACTTTTCATTTTTGGCTTCTGCATGCTCAGTAAGCTTTGTATCCGTGAGGACCACTATTTGTTTAGTAAGTTACTCTTTAAGCCAGCTGATCATTGCTTGCATTTCTTTGAGGATACCTTGTCTGAACTGGATGTTCAATCCATTTATTTCCTTTTTTACTTCCTTACCTTATGAGCTACACTATTTTAGGGCCCTTCACATTAGTTCCTGGGGTCTCTGCCATTTCTGTGTGTCTCCTGTTGCCTTATTTTCTTCCCATGTTTCTGTTGTTGAGGGACTTCACTTTAGAGGCCTAGACAAGAGTTTTTTTGGAATGAATATGAAGGTGCTGGGGGGAGCCAAAACTCCTCTGAGTGCTGTGCTGGGAGTAGGCAGTGAGGGGGCACCTGACAGTCTGATAGCCTTCAAGGTGTAAGGATCACCCCTAAAACCCTAGGCAGGGCTCTCCCGCCTGTTGTCGCTTCCCTACCTTGAGGGCAGAGCTTACCCTCAGAGGTGCTCCCAATACATCCTTGCTGTGCAAGGGGTTGGCAGCCTTTCTCTCCTCTCTGCAACTGTTTCCTGTGCCTGTTTCTTCCTGGGCCCTGCTTGGGAGTGACCCCAAAAACCCTGGTGTGCCCGTCTGAGCCTTATTCAACTCTTAAACAGTTTAGGCACAGGCTTTTAAAATGGCTCCTGCCTATGTCACTCCCTACCATGGCTTCTGAGCGTTACTTCTGGTCTAGGCTCCAGGGGCCTTTCTAAGGGAAACTGGTAGTGTGTTCACAGTGTGCACTGGTTTTGGAGGCTGGGGCCAGCAGCTGCCGTCAGTTCCCACTTCTCCCAGGCCTGTGCTTACCTGGGTCAGAGATTCCCTTCTCTGGCCATTCCTCCTTTGTGAATGCTTTTGGCTCCGGGCCGCTGGGACAGCCTCCAGGGCTGCTGGTTTTTTTTTTTTTTTTTTTTTTTTCCAGCTTCCAGTGTGTCTTCAAGGTTTCTGACCTGTTGGCCTCCTTTCAACTGTTGAGGGTAGTCCTTCCTGTCCTGGCTGAGTTGAACAGGATAGATACTAATGGAATCTGGTGCTGGGGAATCGAAATCAGGGCCTTTGCACTTGCTAGGCAACTGCTTTAACCTTCCGTGCCATTCCTTCAGCCCCTGCCACTTACATTTTGGATGCTTTTTTTCCCTTACACAGAAACTTTGCCCTTAATGTCCTGCAATGTGAGTAAAATTATTTTGTAATTACACCTTCAAAACTACTAGAGTAGCCTGGCATACGGAGTCAGACCATGTCTCAAGACAAACCAAGAAAGATTTATAGATCTGTGTCTAAGTAGCACAGGCCTGTAATGCCGCACTGTGGCAGGCTGAGGCAGGAGAACCACAAATTCAACCCCAGTCTGGATAACTTAGTGAGACCTTGTCTGAGAATTAGAAAAGTTAAGAAAATGGTCTATGGATATATCTCGGTCTGAAGGCTCTGAGCTCAGTCCCTAGGGAAATAGGGGTAGGGGGTGGGATTTTAAAGTTAACTTAGTGGTCCTGTATTGAGTCGATAAAAACTTATTTGTATTTATCTCAAGCATTTTGTGTTACAGTCCCTTTTTTGATTTGAAAGAAAGATGCCATGTTACTTAAAAAGCGAATACAGTTTTATAATCAGTGTGAATCTCTTTCAGACTTCTTGGCCATTGGGAAGAAGCAGCGCATGATCTTGCTCTTGCCTGTAAGCTGGATTATGATGAGGACGCTAGTGCGATGCTGAAGGAAGTTCAACCAAGGGTCAGTCCAAGTGGACAAAAGGGGAAGACAGTTTGTACTCTTATAGTCTCAGTAGGCTTTCATTCTTTGTTCTTGTGCTACATTGGCTACATAGGGAGTTCAGGGCCAGCCCTGTCTCACGGGGAAAAAAAATAGAATATATAAAATGTTACATCTAGTCTGGCCAAAGGTATTTACAGCCAACTTTATGAAACAAGGTCTCAGTAAGTTACCATGTTGTCCAGCTGGCCTCAAACTTGAAATCTTCCCGTCTCAGCCTCCCCAGAGTATTGAGATTACAGTCCTAGGCCACTGTGCCCAGTGCGTACAACCACTTTAAGAAATCAAACAGGCCTTCTTCAAGTTAAGGTTTTAACTTATTAAAATGAGAATATTGACCGGGTCCAGGGGCACATGCCTGTAATCCCATCACTCTGAGAGGCTAACAAAGGAGAATCACAATTTATAGCCTGCCCTGGACACTTTAACATTTAGTGAGACCTGTCTCAAAATCAAAATGGGCTGGGGGTGGGTGGATGGGCTGGAGGCCTGAAGGAGTAACACAGTGGTTAAAATGCTTGCCTAACAAGCCTAAGGCCCTGAGTTTGATTCCCCAGTACCACACAAACCAGGCTTCGTGGCTCGCACCTGTAATCCCAGCAGAGGGAGGCTAAGGCAGGAGGATTGCCATGAGTACAAGGCTAGCCTGGGCTACAGAGTGAGTTCAGAATCAGCCTGGCCTTCAGAGCAAGACCCTGTCTCAAAAAAAAAAAAAAAAAAAAAAAAAAAAAAAAAAAAAAAAAAAGCCTGGAATCCATGCCTAGTGGCTTTAGGCCTATTATTATTCCAGCACTCTTGGAGGCTAAGAGAAGATCATAAGTTTACAAAAGAATGATGGACTGTTAATATAGGTAAGTATGAAGGCCCTGGGCTCAGTCTCTATTCCCATAGAAAAAGAAATCAAACCCAAAGTATAGAGCATTTGAAAATGGTTACCATTCTTGGTAAAATTGTTAGTTAAAATAACTTTAGTGCATTCATATTAGATTCTTCAGCTTTGTGGGAAATGATAATTTCAAGAGTTTGCTCCCAAAGATTTAGTAGTGTTTTGTTTTTTGCGGTAATGGGGGTTCAGCCCATGGACTTACAAATGCTAGGCAAGTGCTCTGCCACTGAGTTACATTGACTTTAAATTTATTTACTTATGTATTTTAAGACAGGGTTTTACTCCATAGCCCACACTGGCCCTGAACTCACTATGTAGCCCAGGTAAGCCTTGGACTCCTGGGCTCCGTGTGCTGGGATTTCAAGTGTGTACCACCACACCTGGCTTAATAGGGTGCTGGGGAATTGAACTCAGGACCTTGCACTTGCTGGGTAAGTACTCTCTAGCCAAGAGACATTTATTATTAACCTTGATCTAGTCAGTTGCTCGAGTTGATAACATTTCTAAGTATATATCTCAGACTCTTTACCACATAGTGTCTCATGGAGTTGAAATTAGTCTTATAGCCTGAGTGAGTTAAGTCCTTTTTTTTTTAATAAGACAGTTTTACAATTCTTAACTGCATTATTGAAAGAGCTGTGGATGTACCTCAGTGGTATTGTACTTCCTTGCACACAAGATCCTGATTTACTCCACAGCACTGTCAGAAGAAATAAAGAAAACCCTACGTACTGAATTAAGCACCTGTCCACAAAGAACTGTTAGCACAGCTGTTTATTTTGCATTGAGCACATCCCCTTGTGGAACGCACTGACTTTTCTGTGGCTCTTTTCTTCTAGGCCCAGAAAATTGCTGAACATCGGAGAAAGTACGAACGAAAACGGGAAGAGCGAGAGATCAAAGAAAGAATAGAAAGGGTTAAGAAGGCCCGGGAAGAGCATGAGAGAGCCCAGAGGGTAAAGTTTCTATTCTGAAGCCATGGAAGGAATATATAGTAGATCAGAGTTTTAGGGTACCCTTCTGGTTCCTAGATCCTGTGTGTGTTTGGTGGCAGCGGAGGCAGTGGTGGTGGTAGGGGCTGTTTTGGGGTTTTTGGTTTTTTTTTTTTTTTTTTTTTTTGAGACTGTTAGCTTGCTCTAATTCAGGCTGGTCCTGAACTCACTATGTGGGTCAGCTGGCCTGGAACTTGAGGAAATCCTCCTGCCTCAGCCTCAGGAGGGCTGGGATTCTAGGTGTGTGCTGCCATACCTAGCTATTACACAGTGCTGGGGTATTGAACCTAGGACCTCACGCTTCATAGGGAAGTGCTGTAATCACTAAGCTATGCCTCCAGCCTGGATTGACTTTTTTTTTTTTTTTTTTTTTTTTGAGGCAGCATTTCTTTCTGTAGACCAGGCTGGCCTCAAACTCATTGCAGTCCTCCTACCTTAGCCTCCCAAGTGTTGGAATTAACAGTGTGAGCGACCACACCCAGTTTGTGTGGTCCTGGGGAAGTGAACTCAGGCCTTGTGCTTGCAAGCACCTTACCTGCTGAGCTATTCTTTCAGCCCCACAAGTTTGTGTTTTGTTTAGTGTTTTATTAATAATGGTATTCTAAAATGAAAGATTTGAGTTAAGGGTGCAGCTTAGTGTTAGATCACTTGTTAAACATGCAACACCCTGGGTTTTATCCCATTACTGGAAAATCATTTATTTTTTGATTTCACATGTTGATCCTGTCTACTTTCTTCCCCTTCCCACCTCCTCACAAAACCTCCATCCTCTTTACCTTTCTACAAACTTCTATTACTTTCTTCCATTACTCTTATTTTTCTTGTTCACTTTTTTATAGTTTTTGTCACGTTAGAGAAACCATGCATTATTTGACCTTGTGTGTGTGTGCGCGGGGGTCGGGGTTTGGGCTAAACAAAGTCTCAAGATGCATCCATTTCTCTGCAAGTGGCTCAGATTTCTTTATGGTAGAATAGTACTTTGTTTTGCATATATATCATGTCTTCTGAATCCATTTTTTTTCTGCTGCCGATGTCTTAGCTGCTTCCAAGATTTTAGCTGTTGGTAGGATCCATGTATCACTCTGGTGTGTTTTCTTTTTCTTTCTTTTTTTTTTGAGACAGGTTCTCGCTCTATAACTCTGCCTGGTCCTAAACTCACTATGGAGCCCAGGCTGGCTTTAGACCCACAGCAGTCCTCCTGTCTCAGCCTCTCGAGTACTAGGATTACAAGTGTGTAATGCCCGACTTACCATGCCGAACTTACATGGTGCTGGGGAATCAAACTTGGGAACTTAACGCCTGACTCAATGCTTGCTAGGCAAGCGCCTTAACTGCTGAGCCATTCCTCCAACCCTGATTTTTTTTTTTAAAGTCATTTACTTGGTGATATAACCTGATGTCTGCAATTGTGATGCCTCTTGCTTTTGTGTTATTTCCTAGGATTCTGGGTCTCTTCTGGTTCCATATAAATTTTAGGATTTTTTTTCCCCTAAATCTGTTTAAAAATGCCACTGACAGTTTGGAATTGCATTGACTATGCTGGTTTTGCCTATCTGGTAATAGGGAATGACTTTGCATTTTCTAATGTCCTCTTTAAAAGTGTTCATTGTTTGTTCAAAGGGTATTATTTAATATCCATGTATTTATATAGTTTCTTTTTTTCTAATTTTATTCTAAGGTCTGAAAGTATGCAGGGAGTTATTACAGTTCCTTTGTAATTATTTAAGGATGTCTTTTGGGCAAAGGTACTTTTTTTTAAGAGTACTATAGATTTCAGTATAGAGGCCCTTCACTTCCTTAGGTCCATTACTAGGTACTTTTCTTGAATCTACTGTGATCCTATCTCTTTCTCTGTGTTTTCATTATTGCTGTACAGGAATGCTGTTGTTTTTTGTGTATTGATTTTGTGACGTGCAGCTTGACTGAGCTTGTTTATTAGTTTTAAAAGGTTGAATTTTTGTGGTCTTTGTAAAGAATCATAGTGTCTTCAAATCAGCGAAGTGTGACTACCTTCCTATACTTGTTCCTTCTATGTCATGCTCCTGTCTGGTTGCTGTAGCTACAGTTTCAAGCACTGTGTTGAACAAGAATAGTGAGAGTGAACATTCGAGTTTTGATTCTGATTTTAGGGGAAATGCTTTCAGGTTTTCCCCATGTAGTCTGATTGATGTTAGGATTATCACAAATGATTTTTATCAGTTTGGTGTAAGGTCTTAATATACCTATTCTGTCAGGGTTTTGTCATGAATGGATGTTGGATTTTGTCATTTTTCTTTTTTTTTTTTACTTTTTCTTTTTTGAAACAGAATCTCTTCTGTTGTCCAGGCTGGTCCTGAATTCATATGTAGCCCAGGGTGGCTTCAAACTCAAGGCATTCCTTCTGCCTCACCTTCCCAAAATACTGGGATTATTGTTGTATGCTACCATACCTGGCTGGTTTTTATGTACTGCTGAGAAATTGAGTCTAGGGCCTTGTGCATACAGGGCAAGTGCTTTAATCACTCATCTGTGCCTTCAACCTTTATAAATTTTTGTGGTTTCTTTGTTATGAAAAAATTTTTACTTCTTCAATTTTCAGGGATAATTTTGCTGCATACAACCTTGGTTGACACTTTCTCTTAAAGCCTGAAAGATTTTTGTGTCCCACATGGTGGGGAGTTCCTTACATAAGTTCTCCCTGTAAGGGGTGACACAGTAATGAAATGAGACAGACAGGATCAGGAGTGGGGAAACCAGAGGCTCTGCTGAGGGACAAAGGTCTTGCTCCTTTTCTGCACTGTGTATTTATTGAATCTTTTTTGTGTGTGAGACAAGGTCTTGCTCTGTGGCCCAGGCTGGTATTGAACTCACTATGGAGCCCAGGCTGGCCTTGGACTAGTGGCACTCCTCCTGCCTCAGCATCCTGAGTGCTAGGATTACAGGCGTGTGCCGCCATGCCCGGCTTATGTGGTGCTGGGGAATAGAACCTAGGGTAAAAGCTTTAACTGCTGTGCCATTCCTCCAGCCCTTTTGTAGCATCTTAATGTAAACACCGGGCTCAGAGAGTACAAAATTATTCCCAAGGCCATCAAAACCAAGGTTACAGTATAATGATTTTGTTTCCCAAGTAGATGAGCATAAAGAATTTCCAATAATTCGTGATCAAACCTTATAATCGTTTATCAGGTAAAGAATAAAGCACCGTATTTCCAGCTGACTAACACTTAGAGTCCCTGTGTTACATGAATACCCTTATCACATGAATACTCCTGACCATTGTTACAGTTGCAGTTGGCCAGGCGTGCTCCAGCACTAGGTACAGCAGTGGACTTCACAGTGATCTCTGAAAAAAAAATTTCGTTCAGGCTTTTCTGGCCTTAGACGTTTCTGTTGAAAAGTCCACAGTATTCAGATGGGCTTGCTTTTGTATAATAATGTGTATTTTTCTGTCACCTCTTAACATTCTCTCCTTGTTTTGAATTTCTGCAATTTTGATTATGATATGACTTAGTGAGGTTCTTTTGTGATCAGAGTTATTTGCTGTTCTGTGGGCTGCTTCTACTATAGTATAATTTTCCTCACAGTGGGAAACTGTCTGCCATGATTTCAGTGAGTAAATTCTTTGTACCTTTTGTGTTGCCTCTGATCTTTTTCTCACATCCAGATTCTGAGTTGCTTCTCCTTTAGTTATCCAGCAGCTGTGCTACCCAGAGCCCTTGCTGTCTGCTTTTGAGGCTATCCCCGTACATCACTGGATTTGTCCACCTTGTCCTCACAGTGCTAGAGTTGGCTTCCCACACTTGTACTTGGATTTTTTTCATATCCCAAATTTGAGCTTGATTTTTTCTTTACAGATTTTCTACTTAGCAAAATGTTCCTTCATAACTGCTTGTTTGTAGTACAGCCTGGTCCTGAGCTCACTATTTATAGTCCAGACTGGCCTTGAACTCAGCAGTCTTCTTATGTCAGCCTCCAAGTGCTGGGATTACAGGTGTGCATCACCATGCCAAGTTTATGTGGTGCTAGGGAATTGAACTCAAGTTCTTGTGCTTGCTATGCAAGGGCTTTAACCACTGTGCTATTCCACTGGTCAGTCCAGCCCATTCCTTCCTACCTTGCATTGCCAGTGAACAATTTTTTTCCCCCCTCTGTAGCCCAGGCTAGCCTTGGATTCAGGGCAGTCCTCCTGCCTCCTCTTGAGTGCTGGGCTTAACAGGTGTGTGCTGTCACGCCTGGCTTATGTGGGGGTGGGAAATGAAACTAGAGTTTTGTGTTTGCTATTGCTAGGCAAGCATTCTAACTGCTGAGCTATTCCTCCAGCCTTTTTTTTGAGACAGGTTCTTGCGCTATAGCCCAGGCTGGTTCTCCTTATTACGTAGTCTAGGCTAGCCCTGGATTCAGGACAATCCTGCCTCAACCTTCGAGTGCTGAGTGCACCACGTACCCAGCGTATGTGGTTCTGGGGAATTGGGCTCAGGGTATTTGCACTTTAACCACTTTGCCATTCCTCCAGCCTGCCAAGGAAGCATTTAAACCAAGCTATGAGTTTTTAAAAACAGTAAGAATTTGTAGTGTTTGTAAACATATGCATGTTAGTACTGTCAAGTTGTATTTCTGGATTTGTTTCCGGAGAAATAAACTACTACCTGAAAGTATTAGAAAAGTAATCCCAAGAGTTTAATTGGAAGAAAGTTTTTCAAGGAAGATTAGCGTATATCGTGTCATCTGGTAGTGGCACTGAAACTTGTCAGTCTTGTGCGTTCTCTACTGGCTTATTTCATAATTTTTCCATGAATTTGCCTGGTTAGGTTAGGAGCAAATGCAGACTTTTTCTCCTGATAAGTAATTTATTTTCTTTTTTATGTTAAAGGAGGAAGAAGCCAGAAGACAATCAGGATCTCAGTATGGCTCTTTTCCAGGTATGTTTGAAGAAAAAACTATTAGTGCTGCAAATAACCAAGAAAGACATTTTGATTGTGTAAGCTCAGATGTATGACTGTGTATGTCTGTGTATATGCTGACTGATTTATATATATCCTAAACATACTGATTTATGTTCTTTCTTTAAACCCTGAAGAATGTTAACTTGAGTTTCATTCTCATTAAAAACTTTTATGTTAATGGAATATAATGAATTGTTCTTTTTGAATATTTTTCCTGTGTGTGTGGGGGGGGAGGGTGGTTTGTGTACTGGGGATTGAGCCAAGGGAATTTATTTTGAGATAGGGTCTCACTAGTTTGTCCAGGCTGTGCTTGAACTTGTGATCCTTCTGCCTCAGTCTCCCAGAGTGCTGGAATATAGACCAATACAGCTTTCATTTTACTGTGTTAAGTAATTTGTTCTGATGTTATCTAAGCATTTCTGATTTGCTGTTTTAGAATTTGTTAGTGATATTCATGAAAATACTATATAAACCCAGAAAGACTTTTTTTTTTCCTTCTGAACCACTAATTCTAGCTGTTTGATAATAATAACCTTTCTCTTACGGTACATTTATAGTGTCTCTTTATGCTGAATACCACTGATGAGACCTTACTTGGTCTGATGATAGAAAAAAAAATTTTCCTGGAAAAAATGCAAGCAAGTTTATTGAACCAAACAAAAAGAAAAGTCATTAGCCAAGAAGCTAAGAGGAAACCCCTTAGAGAAAGAGAAGAAAAAGAAACAAAAAGTCAGGCCCCGGAGCCGGGGTGGGGGTGGGGGGTCCCAAGCAGTTATCCCAGGAAATGTAATCTTTAAAGAACAAAACAACTTAGTTCTTAGCTTATTTCTTCCTTAAAATAATAAATAAGACTATATTGTCAGGTACCTTGTTTAGAAAATGACTGCAAATGTGGACTAGTTTTGAGGTAGTTTTTTATTCATAAGTCTTGACCCAAAATTTTTTAATGAATAGAAACTAATGTTTCAAAGTGCTGGAGTGAACACACAGATAATTACTAAATAAACAGGAAATAATGAGGGAATATAATTTAACAGTGACTAGGAGTATGAAATCCTTGTTTGCTAGAGAAGTGTTCTCTTTTGTAAAGAAAAACCACTACAGAGGCTGGAGAAATGGCATACTGGTTCAAGCCATTGCCTTGTAAGTGTTAGGCCCAGAGTTCAGTCCCCCAGCACCACGTAAAGCTGGGCGGGGTAGTGCACATCTGTAATCCCCGCACTTGGGAGGCTGAGGCAGGCGGATTGTCCTGAGTCCAAGGCCAGCCTGGGCTACACCAGTGAGTTCAGGACCAGCCTAAACTATAGAGCAAGACCTTGTTTCAAGAAAAAAGAAATAAAAATTCACTATAAGTGCTTGTTTAAGTAGAGATATCCAGTATTATATTAATAGGTTTTGGTTCTTTTGGAGTATGAATCTGAAGTTGTATATTTTGTAACACATTTTTATTTTTGATTTTGAGACAGAGTCTTGCTAAGTTTCTTAGGCTAGGCTTGAATTTGGATTCTTCCTGCCACAGCTTCTGAATGTTGAGATTACAGCCCACCTCCAGCCTGTGTATTCAGGAATTCTTGAAGAACAAATGTTATGTGCATATATTTAAAACTAAACTGTGTTATCAACTCATTTTAAATTGAAACTTAACTAATCCAGAATGAGGAGTTAGAGAATCACTGAGGTATTTCTTAATTTTAAAGAAGTGTTGACTCTTTAATTATAAAAAATTAAAATTTATGGTTGGACATGTGGGCGTTCTCTATAATCCTAGCACTCTGGGAGGCTGAGGCAGGAGGGTCACAAATTCAACGCTACCCTGAGCAACTTAGTAAGACCCTGTCTTAAAATAAAAAGCAACCTAACCAGGACCTGAGTTCAGTTCCCCATCCCTGCATATAAACCAGACATGGTGGCATGCCAGGACTCAGGACCCAGGAGACTGAGGCAGGAGGATTGGGCTGTGTAGTGAGTTCAGGATCAGCCTGGATTAGAATGAGACCCTGCCTCAAAAAGAGATAGCAAAAAAAGGAGGGGGAGAGTTAATGGTGTAGCTTAGTGCAGAGTCCCTGAATTAAGTCCCCAGTACCATAAAAAATGTATGTGTGTTTGTGTGTGTGTAAATTTTGTTTAAAAATTATTTTAACTATAAACAATATTTAGGCTACTTTGTACTTAAATGGTACACTTGATCTTTACATGTGTGTTTTTTTTTAAGTCATAGGAAAGCAGTGCATAAGATTTGGGTTGGTGTCTATCCAATACTTTCCTTTATTCTTGCAGGTGGCTTTCCTGGGGGAATGCCTGGTAATTTTCCTGGAGGAATGCCTGGAATGGCAGGGGGCATGCCTGGAATGGCAGGAATGCCTGGACTCAATGAAATCCTTAGTGATCCAGAGGTTCTTGCAGCCATGCAAGTAAGTAAGACTTTGACAAAGAAAATTGGACTTTAATTGTGAGGGTGGTTGTTGTGGTGGCTTTTTTTTTTTTGTTTTTTTGGTAGGTGTAACATTTTGTTTTGTTAATGGTGTAGGCTTTTTTTTTGGAGCCGGTCTTGCTCTGCGGTTCAGGCTATTCCTGAACTCACTATGGATCACAGGCTGGCCATGGACTCATAGCGATCCTCCTGTCCCAGCTTCCCAAGTGCTGGGATCACAGATGTCCTCCACCACGCCCTGCCTATGTGGTGCTGGGAAATCAGCCTAGGTACTTAGCACATGCTAGGCAAACACTTAAACCACTGAGCAATTCCTCCAGCCCCAGTGGTACAGGTTTTTGAAAATTGTTTCTAGAGAGCAGTAATAGTTGGCAATTATACCCAGTTGTCTCTTATCAGTATCATGTGTTTTGTTTTTTTACTCCAAGTGATAATGATTATCTTGATTTTGGGAAGTACATATTCATAATACCTTCCAAGAATTGTTTAGAGCTGGGGATAGGCTTAGTGGTTAAAGCACTTGCCTAGCAAGTGTAAGCCTGTCTAGCACCATATAAGCTGGACATAGTAGCACACAACTGTAATCTCAGTACTAGGGAGACTGACGCAGGAGATATTGCTGTGAGTTCGAGGCCAGCCAGAACTACAGTGTGAGACCCTGTCTCAAAAAACTAAACAAAACAATCAAAATTGTCTAAGTTCTGCTTAATTTGAGTATGACAAAATTATAGATCTAAATAGAACTGGGATACTAACTTGTTGATCTAGTTGGACAATTTTTAAATACTAACAAGCCATTTTTTCTTTGTAGGATCCAGAAGTTATGGTGGCCTTCCAGGATGTGGCCCAGAATCCAGCAAATATGTCAAAATATCAGAACAATCCAAAGGTTATGAATCTCATCAGTAAATTGTCAGCCAAATTTGGAGGTCAAGCGTAATGTTCACCAGACAGAGCCCTTGCTGAACGAAAAGCAGCCTAGATCACTTAATGGATGTCGCAATAATACAAACCAGTGTACCTCTGACCTCATCAGGAGAGCTGGGGTGCTTTGAAGATAATCCCTACCCCGCACCAAATGCAGCTGAAGCATTTTACAGTGGTTTGCTATTAGGGTATTCATTCAGATAATGGTTTCCTACTAGAAATTACAAACTTTTTAAACTTTAAAAATATTTAAAAGGGTGTGTTAATTTCTACATTTTTCTTTACTAATCATTTTGGAGTTTTCCTTTGAATTACTGGGCAAGGAAGATACTTAACTATAAAGGAAGATTTATTGCTCTAGTGTGAGTGAAATAAAGATTGACTTAATAGGCAAATCGCAAATTTTAGTAGATAAAGTTTGTATTGGCTATATGGTTACTAAGGCATTTTGATTTGTGTTTTTAAAGGCTTATCTTTTTTTCCCCAAAATGGTTTATTTCGATGTAAGTATTGGGACCACCAGTATTTGAGTATGATCTGGATAGGGACTGAAAGTGATTGGGAAGGCAGCAGTGGTCTTACAGCTTTTTGTGGGACGTACCTTTGTGTGGGTTGCATTTAAATCTTACACTGTACTGAGGGGGTGATCTTTTTTTTTTGTTTTGTTTGTTTGGTTGGTTGGTTCTTGTTTTTTGTTTTGCCCTGCAGTGGAGTTGGATTGCTTAGCTCTGTTTTTGACCAGCATATCACGTAAATGTTTTGTATTATTTACATATACAGGAAATAAAGAAGTACTTTTCTTTCTATATTTGTGTTAAAAATGGGCTCCAGTGACACAGTTGGTTAGTGCTCAGTACTTATATATCTGTTAAAAAAAAATGCTTTTCTTCATCAGAAATTGACCAGCTCTGCCTGCTCTCTGCACACTCCTCACCTTCTCGTCTTACTGAACTGATGGAGATCTTTTCTCTAGCATCATCCCTGCTGTCATTCCCAGCATAGCTGTACAAGCAGATTTAATACTGGGTTTAATTTACAGTGTAGTACTTACTGTGACCATTCGGGAAAATTCATAACAGCTATAGTTTTTTTTTACTTGGCCATGAAATTGCTTATTTAAATGTTAGGCTTAGCTCCAGCAAAATCTTGTTCTATTAGAGCACTGAAGGAGGTTTCCTTATGGTGTTTGGTCTTCAACTTAAGAAATACCCATTTCAACTAGAGTTCACTCTGTAGGATTTATCCTTGTATTCTGATGAACATACAGTTTGCATAAATTGATAAAATATATGGGGAATAACTGATACAACGTGAATTATGAAATCCATGAGAGCCACAGTACAGCTGCGATGGAGTTGTCAACACTGTGAAGGTTGGTGTCCTATTCAGCTTGTCCTTCAATAGTACAAATCATATACCCACCTCTGCTTTCTCCCTCCTAGCTTTGAAAGATTAAAAGATACATTTATAAATCAGCACATTTCCATGTATTCAGGTTCATACCCTTTACTGTACACAAGCAGTCAACTGTATCTATTAACAAATGAGAAAAAGCTATGTGCTAATGGAGCATGCTTTCAAAATCAAAAGCCATCTACCATATGTACTTGGAGTTGAGCTTGCTGATGTTCTTTTGTTCATGTGTGTTCTTAAACTTCAGTGTGTGCTTGTGCTTAAGAAGACCACTTTATTCCTGAACTTGTTTGATTGATTCAATTATCCATGGCCTAACAATTCTGATACTGAAAATACTACCATAAATGGGTAAAAGTAAAATTTCTGCAAATGTGTCCTGTGCATCTAGACTTTCAGGTCCCTGAAATGTATAATAGTCTTCATTTTCAGAAATTCAGTATCATTTCTAAAACAGAAAGCCTTTTTGTGCTAATGATGCTGTAAGAAAGAAATTGAAAAGGACTTTTCTGCTTAAAATATAGTTATTGGATATTTCTAGCTATATTAAAAATAAAATGTGGTTTCAGACTGGAAATTGATCTCCCTCCTGTGTCAGTACATCTTCTGTGTGTGTCTCATGTTCACCTGATGTTATTTCCCTGGACATAGTAAGCACTAGATTATGTCTACCGTCAAGGATGCCTAAAAGGTGGATTTCTCTAAGTTATATAGATCTGCTTTGCTTTTTTGAAGTGCTGAGTGTGCACTCCAGTGCCAAACTCATGCTAGGGAAGCACGGAACTACATGTTTAAAGTCAGGGTGTTGCTTCGTTGTCAAGACTGCCCTCCAGCTTGGGATCTTCTTACCTCAGCCTTCCAGGTATGTGGGAATATAGGCATGCGGCATGAAGCTGGCTGAAGCGTTTATGTGTATGTTTTGTTGTGCTTCTCTTTGAAACAAGGTTTCTCTGTGTAGTATAGGCTGGCCTAGGACTCAGCAATCCTTCCTGCCTCGGCCTCCCTAGTGAAGTTTGTACTTAGAGTAGCTGCCTGACCTTCAGTAGTTCTGCTGTAGTAGGCAGGTAGTTGGTGTTGGCAGGTCCTGCAAGTTTTCTTTACTGCTTGTGTAACAACCTGAAGAGAAGGGGCAGTCTTGAGGAAGATGCACTGGGATGACGACCCCAGCAGGAAGCAGCATCTGAGTCTGCTCAGACATCTCCTTGGGCAGAGCCTTTTTTTTTTCTTGTCGAAATTATACTTGGCCTTGAAGAAAGAAGGAAATAAGTAGTTAATAACTGAGTGGTTATATGGCCTACCAAAAAAACCATCATCTGAGGCATCAGCTAGTAGTCTGCTGCTACATTAGGAAACATTGGTTTCAGAGGGTAAATGAAGAACTTCATTTTAGAAATTGGCTAATAATAAGAAAAATACTTGAGAAGGACGGTATGAATTAAGTAATAAGTTCTGCCAGTCATTACTACAATATAATCGGTTTGCCAAGCTGGCCCAGTGGCACAGGTTTGTAATCGCAGCTCTCTAGGAGACCGAGGTGAGATGTTCACAAGTTTGAGCCCAGCCTTTATGAGACCATGTCTTGAAAGTGTGGGTGCCCTGGGCTTGATCCCTGGTACAAATTATATACAGAGATATATACACACATATAACCACGTATGTATGTGTGTGTGCCTTAATATTGATTCAGTTCTGATGCCAGAAGAGTCACTCCATTTTACCAATTTATTTATTTGTTAAAAGAATCTTGCTCTAGTCCAGGCTGGTTCTGAACTCACTATGTTGCACAGGCTGGCCTCAAACTCAGCAATATTCCTGCCTCAGCTTCCTAAGTACTGGCATTGCAGGCATGTGCTCTAATAACCTCTGCTATTCCTCCAGCCCTTTTACCATTTTATAGATCAGGAAATTGAAGCACTTAGGTAAATTGCCTAGGACGGCAGGCTTATTAGCTAGGATTCTCAAGTGCTCAGGCTTGTGCCTTCAGAGGTCTTCCTCTTCAATTCTGCTGTTCTTCTGTGTGCAGGGTCGGTCTAAAGGAATTGTGAAGAAAATGAAAATGTACATTTAGATGGGATTGTTAGATGTGTGCCAATGTGTAGAATATCCAGCATTTCTGCAGAGAAGAGACATGGTTCAGTTGAAGTGCTTAGTCCATTTATGACTGGCCCAAAAATACAGTAATTCTTAGGAGTTCATTAATGTGACAAGCTTTATAGCCACCATGACGTGTTTTACTTAATATGGTTTAGTGAGGAAAGTGCCCCAAATAAGTGACAAGCAAGCACGTAAAAACTGTTAAGATTTAAAAGCAGATGTCAGCAGTATAGCCAGCTGGACCCCATGGTACAAGCCTATGGTCCCAGTTGGCACCCAGCTTGGGTACTCAAGCAACTGAATGAGACCCTGTCTCCAAGTTAAAAAAAAAAAATGCTGGAATGTAGCTCAGTGCAAAGAGCCTCTCTATAGTCCAGGCTGGTCCTGAACTCACTGTGTAGCCCAGGCTGGCCTCAAACTCAAAGCAATCCTCCTGCCTCAGCCTCCCGAGTGCTGGGATTATAGGCTTGTGCCACCATGCCTTGTTTATTTAGTGCGTGGGAATCAAAACCAGGATCTTGAATTTGCTACACAAGTACTCCAACCACTGTGCTACTCCTCCAGCACCAAAGCAGATTCTTACAGGAGCACTAATCTTACTGTGAATGGTACATAGGAAGGATCTAGGTTCCAAGCCCTTCGGGAAAATCTAATGCCTGGTGACGTGAGGGGGAGTCACAGTGGTGATGTTAACACTGGGGGACAGCTGCAGATACAGATTAATATTAGCACCGAGGTTTGACTGCTCAGAGACCATAATGCTTGCAAAATCCTATCAAAACGCTGTCTGGGTCTAGGCAAGCAGCTCGGGTAGTGTCCTTGTTTTGCATGTACAAGGCCCTGGGTTCACTCCCCAATATTTTGTTTAGCATTTCCATGTGCATCTCTTCCTTGCACCTCACGCTTGCCATAGTCACAGTTTTGGTAAGCCCATAGACGTCACCAGCCAAAATTAATAACAGATATCCCTGATGAATAAGAGTTTTTTTTGAAAAGGAAGAAAGACTTAATGAGACAGAAGACACCAAGACTTCGCTTAAAAAAGCTTCATTTAAAAGAAAATATCCAGCAAGAGTCGTTCTTAAATGGCAGATGCATTGCATCAAATGGTTCATGTTCTTCAAGCCTGCTCTGTGTAGCGTTTGACCAGCTATCCCAGGAAGCCACGAAGGCTTCAAGACGGCCTCACAACACGGGGACTAAGCATCTTCTTTCTTTATCCCAGGCTGGCCTTGAACTCAACAGCAATCCTGCCTTAGCCACTCTAGTTCTGGGGATAACAGGTGTGTGCCACCATGCGAGGCTAGCACCCTGCTTTAAAAGATAAGCTTTTGGACTTTCTGAAAAGAAAAAAATAGAACGGGAACAACAGTATCTTGGATTATAAAGTGGGACCCTTTCTCTCAAAAGAAAAAAAAAAAACCAGGAGCAGTTTTGGCTTTTGAAGGCTACCGCTTCGTGAAATGTGTCAGCCTTGAAAACATCCTTAATGGCCAACCCCATTGCCAAGGCCAGGAAGCCCTTTCTACTGGTGAAGAGCTGATGCCATCTGCTGCTGAGGACATCATCATGAGCTTTTAGGAGAGGCAGCACATGCGCTTCCTTGGCCTGCCACATTAACTAGGTAAACTGATAAAAAGAGCAGAGGCCATTGGGACGTAAGTGTAGGAATTAATGAGTCACCCAGGCATGGAATCCTACCGACGCTGACAAGGCGACGGTGCTTATTGTTGTGTGATAGATTTTTCAGGAGGATGTGCATGAGGATATGTCAGGTGCATTTTGTTGTCAACCAACAACACAGATGCAGAACTACTGAAGTCTTTGAATGACAATATCAGGAAAAATGAAATTGTTTTTTGTGTCACTATAGGCATGGACAGAGCGGCTGCCATGACTGGATGGTTTCCTGATTTCATGATTGTTCGAAGAGATTGCTTTTTTTTTTTTTTTTGAGATATGATCTTGCTCTGTCCTGAACTCACTGTGGAGCCCAGGCTAACTTTGAATCTGGGCAATCATTCTGCCTAGCTTCCAAGTGCTGGTATTACAGGCATGTGCCAAGAGGTCACTTCTGAATTTGATTCTATACCCTGTTATTAATAGAGACACTCTGGGCCAAAAAATGTCACGTGAACTTAACGTTTTACAGGTTAAGATTATAGTTATCAAACACATTACAGTACATGCCCAGGTTGGCCTTGAACTCAAGGCAGTCCTTCCGCCTCAGCTTCCTGTGTACTATGTGTACACACGTGCACCATCACATGTGGCTTAATGGGATGTTGGGGAATTGAACTCAGGGCCTTGCACTGACTAGGCGAGCACTACTATCCACTGACCTATACTCCCAGCCAGTGGTGGATAGTTTTATATGATTGGGCCTGGTGGTATAGGTCTGTAAATACTAGCACTGAGAGGCTGAAACATGAAGATTCCAAGTTTGAGCCCAAGCTGGGCAATTTAGCAACTTATACTGTCTCAAAATGAAAACAAAGGGCTGGGGATGTATCTTAGTGTGAAGGTCTTGGGCTAGAACCACAGACCCATTAAAAAGAAAAGGAGGTGTGTGTGTGTGGGGGGTGGGGGGTGGCTGGGAAGAGGGGACTGGAGGAATGGCTCAGCAGTTAAAGCAATTGCCTTCCAAGTGTAAGGCCCTGGTTGGATTCCCCAGCACCACGTAAAACTGGGTGTGGTGGCCTGCGCCTGTAATCCCAGCGCTTGGGAGGCAGAGGTTTGGGGATTGCCACTGAGTCGAGACCTGGGCTACACAGTGAGTTCAGGCCCAGCCTGGGCTACAGAGTGAGACTCTGTTTCCAAAATAAATAAATAAAATAAAATAAAGGGAAAGAGAGAGAAGAGAGGTCTACCTGAATTACCTTTGTAATTCTCACAGCAAGTTCACTGAGTATTAACATTATTTCACACGGGAGGAAGCTACCTAGATTAAATGATTTTCATTGTTGCCAACTAATATTAAGTTACCACTTGGTCATTACAGTTTCTTCTTGTTCAGGCTCTCACCCGGGGATTTCTGGAGGGGAAAATCTTGCCTAATCATCTGTATCCGGGTGACCGAAATGTGACCTCTAAGACATAGAAAGATAGATCGCTCTCGTGGTAGCACACGCCTATGTTTCAACTAATCCAGAGGCAGAGGCAGAGGCAGGAGGATGGCGAGTTCCAGGCCAGCCTGGAGAATTTTGCAAAAATCTTGTCTCAAAAATTAAAAAGGGCACAGTGGTGTAGCGCCTGTCTATTCGGCGCGTGGTCTGGGGTTCCAGTCCCAGCGGAGGGCAGGAATGAAAAAGTGAATTAAGGACGCAGATCGGAGTCCCATTGAGTCCCCCCCTCTAATCTGTCGTCAGCATGTCCCTTGGACGCAAGCGAGGAAAAGAGGCCATTAGGATTTCTGAGGGCAACAGGCGCGAAGCGTAACTAGTCAGGTCCTGGAATGCAAAAAAAAAGACGTCGCATCCCAAGCTGCATTACAGACGCTGCTGGCGTCTGACTGCTTGGCAGCAAGAGCCGGGGGCTAGCGACCCCGCATTGCCCCGCCCAGCGCAGCTCAGAGTCCAATCATCGCCCAGAGACGTTCGGACGCCCTTTTCCCCGCCGGCAGAAGCGACTCTGACTGGCTACCGAGGGCGCCCTGCAACCCGGAAGTGGTTCCTCCGAGAGGGCGAACCTGAGGGGGTGGAACTTGTGGTGCTCACGCCCCACTTCCGGGCCCTTCCTTCTTAACTTCGCTGGCAGAGCGTCGGAGGGAGAAGTGTGGTCCGGTCTGCGCGAAGGCGAAGCCATGGCCGCCGTGCTGTCCTATGAAAGCCTGGTCCACGCCGTGGCCGGAGCCGTGGTGAGGCGGGCTCTGCGCGCTCGGGCCGCCTCGGGCGTGGGGCTCTCCGGGGATCCGGCCGGGGACGGGCCTGACGGGGAGATCGTGTGGGCGGGGACTGTCACGCCGGGAGCCCGGAGGAATGGGCCGTGGTGGGAAAGCGGCCGAAAGCGTGCGGAGTGAGATGTCGCGTAGGCATGCTGACAGAAAGCGGGGCGAAAAGCCTGTGGCGTGAGGGCCAGCGCTTTCCCGCTCCCTGGCCGTCGCGTTGGTCTCCTGGAGGCCGCATAACACGCCCGGAGAGAACGAGGAAGACGATAATTGGTGTTTTCTTTGTCCCCTGAAGTTCAGGGCCAGTCGGCTGTCCCGCTGCTGCCCTTACAGCGCACATACAAACTTTGCCAAACTGGGTCGGGAGAGAAGCCAGGGCTGAGGCTGGGTTTCTATTCGTAAGTTTAGTTGCAGCCTGTTTCACACACTTACCTCAGCTAAGTTGTAATACCTGGTAGGGTATCTCTGGCCAGCGTTGTGGCCAGGAAAAGATAAGTCTTCATTTAATTTTTATTGCTTTGAGACAGAGTCTGGCTCTGTTTTCCAGGCTGATCTTGAACTCACTATGCAGCTTAGGCTCCCCTGGAACTCACAGCAGTCCTGCTGCCTCAGCCTTCCGAGTGCATTGCAGGCATGTGTCACCAGACTCCACGAATTTTTATGTGTTGCTGGTGAATCGAACCCAGGGTCTTATGCATACTAGACAAACGCTCTAACCACTGGGCTTATCTTTGGTGTTTCAGGATCAGTGTTGTTGACTATTGGGGTTTGGATCTGGAATGTTCCCCAAAGCCTCATGTATTTGTTGTGGCATACCTGTGGATTCAGTGTGCTGTAGGAGGTGGGGCCTGGTTAGGAATGGTGGACGATAGGTGTGTGGTGGGGGACAGGGTGTGATAGGTCAGATTACAGGCACTTGGCCTACAAGAATAATAAACTCCTACCCAGCTTCTTCCAGAGGCTTCTGATGCTTCCTCTTTCCGTGCTGTGAGCAGCTGTCCTCGCCAGACCCTTCCTGCATTGCCAGCCACCCAGCAGTGGCCTGAGACATTGGGAGACTCAACTAATGTAAATCTTTCCCCCCTTAAGTTGTGGATGTTGGAGTTATTGTGGCCCAGCAACAGATAAGTAAGACCCTGCCTATCCACAGGCGTGGCCGCATGTGCTTGGTTCTTGGATTTGTGGATGTTTAGGTTCCCCCTGACACCCCTCACTTTTCCTTGAAACTTTTTTTTTTTTTTTTTTTTTGAGACAGGGTCTCACTCTGCAGCCCAGGCTGGTCCTGAGCTCACTATGGAGCCCAGGCTGGCCTTGGACTCATGGCAATCCACCTGCCTCAGCCTCCCCAGTGCTGGGATTACAGGCGTGTGCCACCATGCCTGGTTTATGTGGTGCTGGGGAATTGAACTTCATTACTTAGTGCTTGACTTAGCGGCTTCAACCACTGAGCAGTTCCTTAAGCCCCTGAAACTATTTTTTTTCTCAAGTGAAGATTTATTTAGGTAGACCTAGCTTAGATTCCATAATTTTCCCCCTTTTATTGATATGCAAAACTTAAGAGTTTACACTGATCTTGAGCATTTTGTGCATATACTTATCATGGCAAAGTTATAGATCCTTGTCTCTCCTTTTGACCCTCCCTCCACCCCCTCCTCTCCAGTTCCCATTATTTCCCACATTAAGTTCCATGAAGTAATTGTAATCTGGGTTTCTCGTGTCAGAGAAACCATTTGATATTGCACCTTCTGCTTCTGACTCACCTCACTAAGCATGATGGTCTCAAGTTGCCTCCATTTACCTACTGAAATTCTATTTTTGAGTTGAGTGAACTTTCCCATTCTGGTTCTTCTCTTCCGTCTGCTCCTTCTCATTATCTCACTCATTGTCAGCACTCTCTTTCAGCTGTTAGAATCACCATGGCCAGGGCTGGAGGAATGGCTCAGTTGTTAAGGTACTTGTCCTGCAAGCGCCATGCTAAGTGCCAAGTCCCCGAGTTCAATTCCCCAGCATCTCATAAGCTGGGCATGGTGACCTGTAATCCCAGCACTTGGGAGGCTGTTAACAGTAGTGTTGAGATGTGATCATTAGCGTGAAGTATTTTTAAAAGATAGAACCACCAGGGGTTGATGATAGATTCAATGTCAGATGTACCAGAATGAAGTTTGGTCGACTCCAGAATTTTTGGGCTTGAGCAGCTAAAAGAATGGTATTCCTGTTTACTGAAGCCTGTCAGGGAGCAAGTTTTGGGGGAAAAAATGGGCTTGGTTTTGATTTTGGACCAGTTAAGTTTGAAATGCCTGATTAATTCAACAAATATGAGAGCATGGATTTTATTGATTGATATTTTTTGGTGGTACTGGAGACTGAGTCCAGTGCCTTCGCACTAAGCAACATCTGTATTCCTTTTTTGTGTGTCCCACTGTGTGTAATCCAGGTTGGTGCTGAACTCATATCCCAGGCTCATCTTGAACCCGTGAGAATCCTTCTGTCTCCTGAATGAGAGTCTAGCTCATTTTAATTTTTTTTTTTTTTTGAGACAGGGTCTCGCTCTGTAATTCAGTTCAGGCTGATTCTGGACTCACTGTATAGCCCGGGCTGGCCTCACATACTTGGCAGGCCTCCTGTTGCAGCCTCTCCAGTGCTGGGATTACAGGCATACGTCCCTGCACCTGGCTTATGTAGTGCTGGGGAATTGAACCCAGGACAAGGCCAGGGACATAGTTCAGCAATTAGAATATAGCTAGTATTCTAACTGCTGAACTATGTCCCCGGCTTCTCAATTTTATTTTAATTTTGAGACAAGTTCCCCTTAATTCATTGAGTTGCTCAGGCTGGGCTCAAGTTTTTATTTTTATTTTTATATTTTGAGACAGGGCCTCACTCTGTAGCCCAGGCTGGTCCTGAACTCTCTATGTAGCCCAGGTTGGCCTCTAACTCATGGCAATCCTCCTGCCTCTGCCAAGTGCTGGGTTTACAGGTGTGCCCCACCATGCCCAGTTTATGTGGTTCTGGGGAATCAAACCTGGATACTTAGCATTTGACTTAGTGCTTACTATGCAGGCGCTTTAATCACTGAGCCATTCTTCTAGCCCTGGGCTCAAATTGTAATCCTTCAGCCTCAGTAACCCAGAGTACTGGGATTACATCACCAGGTCACCAGGCCCAGGATTTTTTTTTTCTTGAGACAGAGTCTTACTTGAATTCACAGTGATTGTTCTGCCTTAGACGCCCAAGTGCTGGGATTATAGGATTGTAGAGGTGTGCTACCATGCCTAGCTGAGACAGTGAAGAGGTTGGGGAGATAAGATCACCCCAACAGAGGAGGACCAGCACACTAAGGTGTTCCGAAGAAGCACGCAGAACGTGTTTCAAGAAGACGGGTGTAGAGGGCCTAACTGGGTCGGATGCTGCTGTTGGGTCAATTTGGGGGAGGACTGAGAATTAACTATGAGTATCTGTTTTTGAGACAGGGGCTCACTTTGTAGTCCAGGCTGCCTCCAAGCTCCCTGTGTAGCCCAGACTGACCTCGAACTCACAGCAATCCTCCTGCCTCAGCCTCCCAAGTGCTAGGATTATAGGCGTGCGCCACCATGCCCAGCTTGTAACTATTAGATTTATCACCATGATAAATCCTGTACCTAACTGAGAGAACCGATTTTTGCTGTGAGTTCGAGGCCAGCCTGGGCTACAGAGTGAGTTGGAGGCTGAATAGTTGGACAGTAAGTAAGACAGGGTGAAGAGATGGGACTTGCTTGCTGTCTTTTCTGCCTTCCATCAACAATATTAATTCAGTCAGTACCTTTATTAAATGCGTGCTGTGGGGCAGCACTGTGAGAGGTGCTTGCCATATAGTGAAGAACAAAGTTCCTTTCTTTGTAAGGTATGCTTTCCCATGAGGGAGTTGGGCAGTAACTAACAGAAGTAATATCATTTTAGATACTAAGGGCTATACGGTACATAGGGTGAACAGACTTACTCTTTTTTTCTTTTTCTGAGACAAGGTCTTGAACTCACTCTGTAGCCAGAGCTGACCTCCAACTCATGGCAATTTTCCTGGGTCAGCCTCCTGAGTAGTAGAATTATAGGCAGGCTTCACCTTGCCCAGCTAATTTTTTTTTCTGTTTCTTATTCCTTTCCTATTAGCATATTTACTTATTTATTTTTATGGTGCTAGGGTTGGAACCCAAGACCATGCCCATATTGGGCAAGCACTCTAACCACTGGGCTCCCCTAGCCCTCTCTTTTCTCTCTCTGCAGTCTGACTTCTTGCTTTCTTCCATCTCGCTTTTATTTTTTTATGGTGTGGCTTCCTCTTTCTCTCTCTCTCTCTCTCTCTCTCTCTCTCTCTCTCTCTCTCTCTTTTGAGCTAGGGTCTCTCTCTGTAGTCCAGGCTGGTCCTGAATTCACAGTGTAGCCCAGGCTGACCTCAAACTCACAGCAGTCCTCCTGCTTCAGTCTCCCGAGTCCTGGGATTACAAGCATGTGTCACCACACTCAGTTTATGTGGGGCTAGGGAATCAAACCCAGGGGCATTGTGCTTGCTAGGGAAGTGCTTTAACCACTGAACTATGCCCCCAGTCCTGGTTTTCTTAGAAAGACTGTGTGTAATATTTAACCTTGTGTATATGATTCGCTTGGCTAAGCATAGTGGTCTCAAAGTGCATCCACTGTCTTACAGATGATTCAGATTTATCTTTATGGCAGAGTAGAACTCCACTAGTTCTTTCTTTTTTTTTTTTTTGAGACAGTCTTGTTTTGTAGTCTAGGCTGATTCTCAACTTCATAACCCAGACTGTCCTCAAGCTCACAGCAATCCTCCTGCCTCAGTATCCCGAGTGCTGGGATTATAGGCGTGTATTGCCTCAGCCAGTTTATGTGTTGCTGGGGAGTCGAGGGCCTTGTGCTTGCTCGGCAAGCAACTTGACCGCTGTGACATTCTCCCAGTCTCCTCAGTGTGTTTTGATTTGCATTTCTCTGATGGCTAAAGATGTTGAACATTTTGGGCTGAGGGTGTAGCTCAGTGGCAGAGCGCTTGCCTGCCACGCTCTAGGCCCTGGGTTCAATCCCTGGTACCACAAACAAAAAAACCCACCAAGATGTTGAACATTTTTTCATGTATTTATTGACCATTTAGACTTCTTTTTGTTTTTGTTTGTCTGCTTTTTTTTTTTTTTTTTTTTTTTTTTTTTTTTTTTTTTTTTTTTTTTTTTTTTTGAGACAGGGTCTTGCTCTGCAGTCCAGGCCGGTCCTGAACTCACTGTGGAGCCCAGGCTGGCCTTGGACTCAAGGCAGTCCTCCTGTTTCAGCCACGCAAATGCTGAGATTACAGACATGTGCCACTACACCTGGCTTCTGTGAAAAATGTTGGTATTTTAACGGAAATTGCATTCAATCCGTCTGTCAGCTTTCGTAATATATACCCAGCTAATTTTTATGTGGTTCTGGGAAATTGAGTCCAGAGTCTTGTGCACACTAGATAAGTACTCTAACCAGTGAACTCCCAGCCCACAGGCATTTTTTGTGAGGGCTTTTTTTGTTTGTTTGAGATAAGATCTCATTTTATAATCCAAGTTTATCCTGAACTCACTATGTACTCCAGTCTGGCTGCGAACACAGGGCAGTCCTCCTGAGTTCTGTGATTACAGGTGTGTGCCCCCACACCCGGCTGGGGTAGCTAATGCAGGTGTTACGTATATTACAGCTGCTCAGCACAGCTTTGCATTTTGAAAGCAGCCGTAGGCCATAAGTAAATGAATGAGTAGAGCTGTATTTTCATAAAACTTTATTTGTTTTTGTTTTTACTTTGAAATGAGGTCTTGCTCTGCAATCCCTTTAGATCCTGAATTTACTCTATAGCCAAGGCTAGTCTCAAACTCAGCAGTCCTGCCTCAGCCTCCCAAGTGCTAGGATTACAGATTTGCACCAGGGTCCTGGGTAATTGAACTCAGGGCCTTTTGCTTGCTAGGCAAGCGCTTTAACAGATGAGCTACTCTAGCCCATAAAACTCTATTCTTTTAAACAGGCAGTGAATTGAATTTGGTTCCTGGACCATAGTTGTAGGTTTTTGTTTTTCCGGTAGTGCGAATTGAGCCCAGAGGCTTCACACTGAGCTATGTCTCTAGCCCCTTTTTATTGTTTGCTTGAGACAGTTTCGTTAGGCCACTAGGTTTCTCAAGCAGAGCTTGAATTTGGGATCCTCTTGCCTTAGCATCCCAGAGTGCTGGCTTTATAGGCTTGTACCACCTGACCTGATTTTTTTTTTCCCCAGACAAGGTCTCATTATGAAGTCCTGGCTGCTTTTGAAGTCATTTGTAGCCCATCCTGGCCTAGAATTCAAGCTAGTCCTCCTGTCTCAGCTTCCCAGATGCTGAGATTACAGGCATGCAGCGCTGTGCCCAGCTATTATGTGGTGCTGGGGGATCAGGCGTGGGGCTGGTAGTTCCTAAGCAAGTGCTCTAATCAGTGGGTGGTGCTCCCAGCCCCAGTGATAGTTTTTTGAGGCGTGACTGCAGGTCAAAATGATACATGCCTAATCTGCAAATATTTTTTTTTCTCTTCTTGTTGCCTATTTTTCTCTTGTTGAAACTCGAAATCATTCACCCAGGAGGCCGAAAGAATAGCACAGCAATTAGAGGACTAGTGGCTAGCAAGCACAGGGTCCGGGTTTGATTGCCCAGCACCACATAAAGTGGGCATGGTGGTACACGCCTGTAATCTCAGCATTGGGGAAGCTGAGGCAGGAAGATTGCCGTGAGTTCAAGGCTAGCCTGGGCTACATGAGTCCAGGACCAGTCTGGACTATGGAACAAGACTCTGTCTCAAGAAAAAATAAATTATTCACCCTGAATTTGCTGTATTTTATTTCTTCCCTTAAATTGCATTATGTTGTCTAACATAAGTAGTTTTTTAAGAATGATTTATTTTCCTCTTCTTTCTCTCAGAGCAGGAGTGTTTCTAGTGCCTAGCTGAGTTAGAAATTACTTTGTAAAGTTTTGTTTGTTTGTTTGTTTGCGTGTATTGTTTTGGTAGTACTGGAAATCAAACTATATGCCTTGGTCCTGATAGGAACATGCACCATGGCAGAACTCTATCCTAGCTCTTGTTCTGTTTTTTTTTCTTCCATTTTTGAATTCTTACACTGAGAGTAAATCTCAGACTCTTTTTTTTTTTTTTTTTTTTTTGCAAACCTCTATAAGGTTAACCCATACAAACATTTTTACTTTCTTCTGGTTGCTACAAAAGGAAAAACTTGACCACAAAAATATAACTATATCTAATGAGAAAAATAGTGTTGTTTTTAATTGCTTTGAATTGTGGTAAAGGCTAATGTTTAATTTCCAAAGCATAATACTCAACCTAAGCTTAGAGATGATCACATAGAATTGGCATGCTTGGTGGTATACCGCAGTGGTAGAGCACTAGTTTAGCATGTACAAAGCCCTGGATTTGACCTCTAGCACCTCCACCAGTGCCACCCTCCAAAAAAAGATAAAAGAATGTAGGTGCCTCCCTGCAGTGAGGCAGTCCTGGGATTGAACTCCTGCTGTGCCTCTCACTAGCGGCCTACAGAGGCGAATGATTTCAGTATCATCTCCAGGGTTGTGTGGTATTATTGCTTCTTCCCAAAGGTTGTTGGATTATTGTTTAAGATGTTGATTTACAAACTCTTTGGGCTGACATTTCAGCTTTATTTGTCTCCTTCAAAATTCTGCACTCTTACACGTGAGTGATGTTATACAAATACAAATACACTTTTTTTTTGGTGGTGCTGAGGATTGAACCTAAGGCCTGGAATGTGCTCAGCGCCCAGTTTACTGTATAACTATGCCCTCAATGTACAATATATACTCTACTATACATACATGTTTTAGAAATTAAAATAAATTACTTGTTTTCAGTGTTTCTTGGCACATTTGGGGATAATTGCTGATAATCTTGAATATTTCAGAACAAGATTGCTTCAGGAGAATGCTTTATCTCTAATTCATGACTATTATATGATATAATAGGTATCATTATATGCATGCAATCCTCACAGGTAAAGAATTCTCAAAAATTGAAGTTTAATATTATGTAATGTGTGGCTTGTGGAAGGCCAGTACTGCTGGTGGTAAAAGAATTTATGAACAATTAAGGAAAGAAGTAAAAATTTGCTGACGTAGTATAAGGGAGCACTGGGCAAGTCTAAGTGAGGACCTTTATTTTTGTTCTTTTTCTTTTTCTTTTTCTTTTTGAGACAGGGTCTTGCTCTGTAGCCCAATCTGGTTCTGAATTCACTGTGTAGCCCAGGGTGGCCTTGGACTCGCTGCAATCCCCCTGCCTCCACCCCCAGTACTGGAATTACAGGCGTGTGCCACCATGAGCAGCTTATGTGGTGCTGGGGAATCAAACTCAGGTTACTTAGCATTGTCTTAGTGCTTGCCTTAACCGCTGAGCCGTTCCTCCAGGATGGGTTTTGCTTTTTGAACACATGCCCAGCTGGAGTCAAACTGGTGATCCTCTTGTGTCAGCTTCTCTTGAGTTCTGGGATTCCAGGCCTGCATCACTGGGCCTGGCTAGGAAGGAATCTATGTGTTTGAGAGACTTCTGAAGTTGTATTATATTCCAGTATGGGGAAAGGGTATCCTTCAAGGCTCATCAGGTAGTTAGAGCAGCAGCTAGTGTGTGTACAAGGCAGGAAGTTGATTGTTACACTGTAGAATCCTGCTCATCTGTGTTGTAGCCTCCAAGAGAGGATGGTAAAATAACCACAGTTACCTTCACATTGTTTCTGTAACCCCACATAATTCCCAGTTGACAATTCATCAGCCTTTTCCTTGGACCTTGTGATTAGTTTTTGACTCTTTCTTGTTGAGAAGGCATCAAGTAGAGCAATCTCCCTTTGTTTTAGGTGGCTTCAGACTTGTGATCTCCCTGCCTCAGCTTCCTGAGTAGCTTGGACTGCACGCACATGCCACTGTGTATGGCTGACTGGGTGGCTATCTTTCTATCTGTCTATAGATTTTATTTTTAGTACTAGAGATTGAACCCAGAGCCTTAGCTTTGAGCTACTTACCCTTTTTTGATTTTTTATTTTGAGACAGAGTCTCACAGAGTCACTGAGCTGCCCATACTGGGCTCCAAAAGTGCTGGGCTTACAGGCATGTGCCGCCACACCTGGCTATAAAAATTAAAGTCAAGAGAAATATGATTTATCTTCCTTCTTTGTCTTTTTTTTCTCAGTCTTTTTTTTTGGGGCGGGGAGGGGGACAGGTTCTTGTTCTGTAGCTCAGGCTGTTCCCGAACTCACTATATAGCCCAGGCTGGCCTCGACCATATGGTAATCCTCCTGCTTCAGCCTCCCAAGTGTTGGGTTTACAGATAGGCGTGTGCCTCCATGACCTGCTCATTTCGTGCTAAGCAGTGGAACTAGGGTCTTCCCCTATTAGGCAAGTGCTCTAACTGCTGAACTACACTCCAGCCCCCTCCTTTGTCCTTGTACCTCCACCTACTATTGTTGTGTGACCCAGGGCCCAGGCACCCATTGCTGTAACTGTTTAGGTGACCTTGTGCAGAGCACTTTTCCTGTTTGATGTCAGAAGAGAAAATTAGGCCCATTTTCTGTTTATAGCTCATGTACATATACTGGATTTTTTTTTTTAACCATACAGGCCCTATGCATACTCTCTTTAGAAAAAGAGACCTAATAGTTGTGGGTTTGCCATGCAAGGCCTCCTGGCTATACAGGTTGGTGAGGAGCTGGAGGAATAGCACAGCATTTAGAGAACTCATCTATTAAGTGCAAGCCCTGAGTTAGATTCTCCAGTACCACATAAGCCAGGTGTGGTGGTGCACACCTGGAAGCACATGGGAGGCTCAGGCAGGAGGATGGCCAACCTGGGCTCCATAGTGAGCTCAGGACTCCTAGTCTACAGAGCAAGACCTTGCCTCAAATAATAATAATAAAAAGAACCCCATAAAGATGGGTGAGAGAGTCCCTGTCCTCAGGAAGCTCTTATGAATTGTTTATATAATAGAGGTGTGGACAGAACTCTTGAGTGTCACCAAAGGGGAGATGGTGAGGTGCACTGCAATTTTGTGGGAAGCCCTCAAGGTCATTGTGTTTACAGCAGATCTTGAAGGGAAAATAGAAATTTGCTAGGAAAAATTTAAGGGTAGGAATCGAGGAGACCTGGATAGAACAGGAGCACTTTCAGAGGCTCTCGAGTGAATCACTGTTCAGAACACTTCAGTAGGTTAACAGGTACTGAAAAAAAAAAAAGAAAGATTCAAAGTCCTGAGTCAGACCCTGCTAGCAGCACCTAAGGTCATGTGCCTAACCCTTGACCTGTTCTGTAACAACAGATATGAAAGGAAAGGCCTAGCTAAAGGAGTTTTTAGCAGCTGCCTTAGCTGTGGCAGTGAAGGGGAGGCACCTGGATTTACTTTCCTACCAAGATTGTACATAATGGGAAGAGGGAATTCTCCAAAAGAAAAGTCAGTGTATCTTTAAGAAAAAGGCATGATGCTGTGTGGCCCGAAATATCTGATATCTACTATAGTGTCTCATTAAAAAGTCCTAAAATAGTAGGTTTTGTTTTATTTATTTTCTTCAGATAGGGTCTCATAAAAATAAAATAAAATATGTAATATCCTAAATGTAACATTCCATAATTTATTTCTGGGCATTTATATAGCTTGTAACTCTTCACTATGGTAAACATTTTGTCTGTTTGTTTATTTATTGAGACAGGGTCTTGCTCTGTAACCCAGGCTGGTTTTAAACTCACTGTGTAGCCCGGGCTGGCCTTGGACACATGGCAGTCCTCTTGTCTCAGCCTCTTGAGTGCTGGGATTACAGGCGTGCACCACCACACCCAGTTTTATGTGATGCTAGGGAGTTGAACTCAGGGCCTTGTGCTTGCTAGGCAAGTGCTTTAACCGCTCTGTTATTCTTCCAGCCTACTGTGATAAACATTTTGTGTATTGTTAATGTCAGTGTCATCTTCCAGAACCCCATTATGAAGAAACTGTGGAGCTAGGCCAGATGGTGCAGTCCTATGATCACAGTTCTCTGGGAGGCTGAAGCAGGAGAATTGCCTATTTTAGCTCGGCCTGGGCAAGTTAGCAAAGACGTTGTCCTAATACCAGCATGTAAAAATGGCCTGAGAATGTAGCTCACTAGGATGGCCCTGGGCCACACACAAAAAAAGAGAAATTGTAGAAGTCGTTCATTCTTCCTTTCTTCCTTTATTTTTCTTTTGAAACAGTGTCTTGCCCTGTAGTTATGGCTGATCCTGAACTCACTAGGTAGTCCGAGTTGGCCTTGAACGCATGGCAATCTTCCTGCCTCAGCCTCCCAAGTGCTGGGTTACAGGCCACCACATTCAGCCTGTGTGATGCTAAAACCCAGGGCCTTGGTGCTTGCTAGACAAGTGCTATAACCACTGAGATACACCCCCTCCCAAGAAACTTTAGTCGTGTCATGCATTTAGTCATAGATTAGAATAAAAACCTGCATCTCGAGATTCAGTTCATTTAACTTGGATTCTAATCTGTGAAATATAATTACCCTCCCATAGTGGTTGTGAATTAATGTAAGCAAAGCTCTTTTATACTGTCTGATACATAAGAGGGGAGCAGTATTAAAAAAAAAACCTGTTAATTACTTTGTCATTTTCTTGTCTGAATAAGTTAATTAGATGTTAGTTTAGATAATACATAGTACATAGAATTCCCTAACTTCTCAACTCCTTGTCTGTGTGATAGGTAGCCCTGTGACAAATGATTGCGTAGGCTGTGAGGGTTGGGTGGTGTGGCTCAGTGGGCAGAGCACTTGCCTAGCTTGCACTGGCCCTCAGTGCAGTGCCAGCACCGCTCGTCAGTCAAGAGGATGGACTCTGAAGCCAGACTGCCTGAGCAGTCCGCTTGCCACGTACCACTCCTGTGACTTTGAGTGCGTCTCTCACCTTTCTTTTTCTGTCTTCATTCCTTCCTTTCATTCCTTTTTTTCTTTCTGTTCTTGCCTTAGCCTCACACAGTGTTGGATTTACAGGTGTGTGCTACCACACCCGGCTCTCAGCTTTTCTTCGCTACAGTTACTTTATTTGTAAAATGGTAAAAATGATGATCCCAGCACTCCGGAGGCTGAGGCAGGAGGTTGCCTGTGAGTCCAAGGCCAGCCTGGGCTCCATAGTGAGCTCAGGACCAGCCTGGGCTACAGAGCGAGACCCTGTCAAAAAAAGGGGGGGGGGGATGATAGTACTTACCCATAGGATCTGAGGCTGTTGTGCACATATTTTTATTCTCATTTGGAGATAGGACAGTGAAAACAGGGATGTTAAGTGACTTGGCCAAGAGTGGTAGCTACAGGTCCAGGACTCCGTTGGGCTACTCCTTTTCTTCTCTCTGCTGTATCTAGGTACCTCTTTTTGTGTATTCTTTTCCATACTTCTTTACCATTTTTCTATTCTTTTGTTTAATTTAATTTAGAGCTAGGCTCTGACTATCCTTAGATTACCAGAAAATAAGTAGTTCTCTCTCTGTCTCTCTCTCTCTCTCTCTTTCTGTTTTCTTTTTTATTTTTGAGACAGGGTCTTACTCTGCAGTCCAAACTGGTCCTGAACTCACTATGGAGTCCAGGCTGGCCTTGGACTCAAGGCAATCCTGTCTCAGCCTCCTGAGTGCTGGGATTATAGGCATACACCACCATGCCTAGTTTACGTGGTGCTGAGGAATCGAACTCCAGTACTAGTACTTAGCGCTTGACTTAGTGCTTGCAAGGCAAGTGTTTTAACTGCTTAGCTTTTCTTCCAGCTCCTAAATCTATTTTATGTTACCATAGTTAATATATTTTTTTCAAGGTATGTTTCCCCAAATAGAAAAATGGCATTGTTTTATAATTTTGCAAAGATTGGATTTAAGAGATAGCTGGATCCTTTTATCTGTTTCTGTGTTCAGTCTGTTGTAGTAGTACTCTTTCTGGTGAACTGTAAAGTTTTGCTTCACAATATGAGATAATTGGAATGATGAAGGCACATAACATCTTATTAGTCTGTAGTAATGAAATAGTTTGTGAAAATTGTTTTAATCCTCTAGTCTCCTGGAAAGGGTGTGGGGATGTTCAGGGATCACCAGACTATACTTTTATTAAACCTTTTTTTTTCCTTCAGACAGAATTTTGTTCTGCAATCCAGACTGGTTCTGAGCTCGCTATGTAGCCCAGACTGGCCTCGAACTCATGACAATCCTCCTGCCTCAGCCTCCTGAGTGCTAGAATTAGAGGCATGCCCCACCACGCCCAGCTTATGTGGTGCGGGGGAATCAAAACTCCAGTACTTAGTACTTGCTAGGCAAGTGCTTTAACCGCTGAGCTATTCCTCCAGCTTGCAGACTATACTTTTATTTTTATTATTTTCATTTTCATTGGAACAGTTTTTATTAAGTACAAAAACATGGCATTAAGGGTCAGGACCTAATACAGGCCTGACCATCAAGTCCTTTGTATTATACTTTTATATTCTGATGTCTCTAAAAAATTCTTGTGCTTTTTTTTTTTTCCCCTTTCAAAACTAAAACTAACACACAAATAAGGCCAGGAATACAACCCAGGTAAAGGTAGTTTGCCTTGCATGTGTGAAGCCTGAGTTTGATCCCCATACCACCGAACATACACACGTATGTATGTGTATATGTGTGTATGTGTGTGTATATAGAGAGATGGGGCTAGAGAGAAGAAGCTATTTTTAATTTCTTACCTGTCCCCATCTAGCCACTGTTAATTCATTTGATTTTCTGGAGAGAGAGAGAGAGAGAGAGAGAGAGAGTGAGAGAGAGAGAGAGAGAGAGAGAGCGCGAGCGTGTGTGTGTGCGGCTGTGTACATTGAGGACCTTTTATGAAAGGAAGAGTGAAGTTACAGACCCTATGTGTGTTGGTTGGAAAGAACACTGAGAACAGAGGCAGAACAGTGAGCAGTCAGCAGAGGGGTCAGGGAGTGGCAGGGCCAGTCCTGCCTCTGCTGCTCCGGCTGTGGGCTGACCTCTCACTGCCAGCCTGGTTCTCCTGCTGAAGGGACCCCGGCACTTCGAGTGCCAGGGCAGAGCAGGAATTAACTGTTCTCCCAGTGCAGAATGACTAAATAGGAGGATTGGGGGTGGGTAGAATGTTTTTAGTAAGATACAAATAAGAGTGTCTTTCTGGAAATAGATTCTTTTAAATTGCAGTTATTATCAGCAGTAGAACTCCCACTCAAATGGTTAGAATTCTGTGGCACTTAGTAGATTATTTTATGTGAATTTGGCACAACAGTATTGTACATTGTGTTTTTCTTGCTGGTATTTTGTGCCCTCTGATTTGGTACAAGTGAACAAACAGTCCTTAGGAAAAAAACATTGAATATATTAAGAGGAATTTAATTCAGATTCTAAAAAATCATGTGCGTAGACAGCTTGGCTTAAGACTCACATAAAAAGTATTTCGCTTCAGGTAACAGTTGCTTATAAAAAGTCTTTGTGCTTGCTTGGCTAGGAGACACATGCAGCAAGTCCCTGCTGTACTGAAGAGCTTTGTTCCAAATTTACCATTAGTTTTTGGAATACATATTTTTATATATAATAACAGCATTTATTTTAGCAGCATACATTCATTAACAAGTTCAAGACTCACGAGCTGCAGTCTGTGTTTGCAGGCTAGTACGCGCACATACAAAATTGATATATAAAGTAAGTTCTATGTTAGTACTTCTTTTTGGTATTTTTTTTTTTTTTTTTGAGACAGGGTCTTGCTCTGTAGTCCAGGCTGGTCCTGAGCTCACTATGGAGCCCAGGCTGGCCTTGGACTCAGGGCAATCCTCCTGCCTCAGCCTCCCCATGATGGGATTACAGGCATGTGCCACCACGCCCAGCTTACGTGGTGCTGGGGAATCAAACTCAGGTAGTTAGCACTTGACTTAGAGCTTGCTGAGCAAGCACTTTAAACACTGCGACGTCCCTCCAGCCCCATGTGTATTTTTTTTTTTTTTGAGACAACATCTCACTCTGTAGCCCATTCTAGTCCTGAACTAACTATATAACCCAGGCTGCCTGCCCTTGGACTCACGGCAGTCCTTCTGCCTCAGCCTCCCAGGTGCTGGGATTACAGGAATATGCCACCACCTTTTTGGTAGTTTTTTAAAAGTTTTTGTTAGAGCAGTGGTAGAGTGAACTCTGAGGCAGGCTGCCTGTGCTCGGGTTCTGATTCTTCCACTTGCAAACTGTGTTTTCAGAGAACATCGTCAACCCTTAGTGTCCTCTGTGAGAGAAATGGTACCTTCCTCATCGAGTTGTTGTGAAGATTAAGTGCTTTTGTTTAAAATTGAAGTCTAAATCTTATAACACAACATTAGTAATTTTAAGCTGGGCTTAGTGGTGCAGACTGTAAGCTGGGCACTCTGGGAGAGGCTGAGGCAGGAGAATTGCAAGTTCAAGACTAGTCTGAGTAATTTAGTGATGTAACATGACCCTTTCTCAAAATCAAAACTAAAAAAATACGGGCTGGAGATACAGCTCAATGCAAATTCTTTGCCTGGTTCATCAGTACTCCCAAAAAAAATGAAATTAGTTATTTTAGAGTGTCTACTTCAAACCAGGCCTAAGGGTGCAGGCCTGGAATTCTAGCACTTTGGGAGACTGAGGCAGAAAGATCTCAAGGTTAAGCCCAGCCTAGGCAATTTAGCAAGACCATGTCTCAAAAATAAGTGAATGGCTAGGGATGTAGCTCAGTGTGAAAGCCCTAGATTCGATCCTGAATACTACCAAAATGAGCAAAAATAAAAGGTGTATTGTTCAGTGATCTTTAGTATATTCACAGTGCTACACAACTGCCACTTACATCTTATCCCAAAACACTTTTTTTTTTTTTTTTTCCTTTTGGGAGACAAGTTCTTACTCTGTAGCCCAGGCTAGCCTTGGACTCACTGCAGTTCTCCTACCTCAGCATCTCAAGTGCTGAGATTTTAGGTATGTGCCACCATGCTCAGTTTATGTGGTGATTGGGAATCGAACTCAGGGCCTTGCACTTGCTAGGCAAGTGCTTTAACCACTGTGCCATTCCTCCAATCCCTATCTCAAAACATTTTGAATGGTTGAACAGAAGTAGTACATACATACAATGAACTATTACCAGCCGTCAATGGGAATTAAAAGTTGATACATACTACAAGGTAGATGAATTTTGAAAATAGTAAGTTAAAAAAAACCAGTCACAGAAAGCCACCAGTTACATGGTTTTCTTTTCTTTCTTTCTTTCTTTCTTTTCTTTTTTTTTTTTTTTTTGGTGAGACAGAGTCTCATTCTGTAGTTCAGGTTGTTCCTGAACTCACTGTATAATCCAGGCTGGGCTCAAACTCACAGAAGTCCTCCTGCCTCAGCCTCCTTGGTGCTGAGATTATAGGTGTTCACCATCACATTTGGCTAATGTTTATGTGGTGTTGGGAATTGAACCAAGGGCCAGGAGCATGTGGTTTAACCGCTGAAATATGTCCCTCAGCCCTGCATGGTTTTCTTTGTAGGAAATATCCAGGAAAAAACCAGATCAGTCGAGACAGAGAGCTTATGAGTTGTTTCCAGGGCCCAAGTAAAAGGGGAAGTGGGGAGTGCCTGTTTCATAGGTGGCCCTTTCTTGGCCTCTGGGCACAGCTTTCTTTGCCAGCGGGGTGTGCCAGGTGACCTTAGGCATGTCCATATTCACTCTCTGGGGCTGGGACGGCCTGGCTGGCTGCTCCTATGGAACCCAGGTAGTCAGCCTGAAAGTTGCCCAAAACCCACTTCCACTTCCGTGTTTGTCCCCGTCATTTGTAATAATCCTGTTGTGTGAGCATTTCATTAACAAACTTCTGACTTCGTAGCTCAAAACCACACAGAAATTTTTTAACTGTGGTTCAGACTAACGCAGGTATCACAGAACCGAAACCAAAGCTTTGGAAAAGCTGTGTTCCTTTATTGGAGGCTCTACGGGGAAATCTGTCCACTTTCCAGAGGACAAGACTGGCTTCATTTTCAAGTCCAGCAATGACTGAATCTGTCTCACATCGTGTCACTCCCAGCTGCTCTCTGTCACCCTCTGCTGTGTCTAAGGACTCATGTCACATCAGGCCCACTTGGATTACCTAAGTGACGGAGCCCACTCAGTCAGTCAACGGGTACTCGAGTGGGGGAGTGTGGATTAAAAAAAGACATAGACTCTTGCAGAGGCAATAGACACTGCCAAAGACACTTTATTTTTTTACAGTCTTTCTCTTATACTCCGGTAGTTTACCAGCCTTCAGACTTTCCCATCAGAGCCACCAAGGACAAAGAGCAGTCCAGTGTTTAAGAAAAACACCACCTGGCTCACAGCACAAGCTGTAGCAAATTCTTTTGAACCAGGCATAACTGAAACACTTCTTCGTGGGAAGGAACTCAGCCAAGGTCAGCGATTCTGAGGCTCTCGGGCCCTGAGGTCCCCAATGTCTAAGCAATCTCGCTGTTTAATGGTCAGCTGATTAATAACCTGCAGTGTCACGTGACATGTTCTCAGATACTGGGGATTAGGATGTTCACTAATAATACCTCTTTTTCTTTTATATATATATATATATATATATATATATATGTAGTTTATGCTGTCCTCAAACTCTAGATCCTCCTGGCCTCCTGAGTGCTGAGATTTTACGGGTGTGCATTCCCACACCCTGTTTCTGGTTTGAATTTTTGTTCGCCAGTTTTTGAGGAAATGGTAGACCGATGACCTCTGAGCTGCCTGTTGCCTTTGTTGTAGCATTTCACTTTAAGGTTTCAAGATAGGTAGGGCAGGGCTGTCAGTTAGGAACCCCTTCGGTGTCTTCTGTTTAAAGCTGGCAGAGAAGAGGGATGGAGATGGCCCAGTTGTTTGAAAAAAGGAATTTCCAGGCCAGACTTTGCTGCCTGGGGGTGTCCTGTCCAGGCGGTATACCGTGTATCTATGCAGCACTGTGCAATGGGAAATGAGTCCCCCGCTCTAGTCACAGAATAAGCCTTTGCTAGCTTCGCCGCCGTTTTTTGCTTAGAAATTGCCCGTGAAGCGAGCAAGGATGCTGGAGTCGTGGACTCGGCAGGATTTATAAATCGTTGGAGCCTAGTGTTGGTAGGCCAACTTTGTGAGCATAAATAGCTGAGAGTAAAGTAAATGGAATAAATTGAGAATCTGTGATGTACAAAGATAGAGAAGGAGTATTCTCACAATGTAGTGGACGAGAGATTTCACGGTACTGTTGGGCGTTGTAAGAGAGAGATGGGCAGGTGCCGTGGGAGGCAAGGGCAGAGCGCCCTTGTCACCTCATGGGGAAGAGAAGTCGACATCTAATCTGAGTTTTGAAGAATACTAGTGCTGTACTGCAGTGTTTGTTCTTCCTGGTCAAGCAGGCTTGCCTATTTTAGTGATAAGAGACCTAGTACATTTCACACTTATCTGTAATGTTGACCTAGTTTCTTGGTGTGGTAATTAAAATATTGTATGAGCTCAGGAACCTGAAAATTGGTTTTTATGCCTGAGACACTAGTGGGCTTGGATCTGGACTGAGAATCAGAAAGTGAATTGAAAGTGTCGGGTACACAATTTCATCTCTAGATGTTTCTGGTTTTCATCTGCTTTAATATTTTATCAGTGGAAAGGCTAGTTGTTTGAGGTTATTTCTCCTCAGTTAATTGGTGCCATTGTGTTACTTTGAGTGAATTTATGGTGGGGTTTTTTTTAAACAAGTATATTGTCCCTGTTTATTCAGAACACAGGCAAACAAAACTCTAAAGAATGGGCAGGGCTCAGAGGTACTGACCTATAATCCTAGTACTCTGGGAAGCTGAGGCAGGAGGATCACAAGTTAGAGCCCAGTCTGGCGTCTTAGAAAAACCCTGTCTTGGGGCTGGAGGAAAGGCTCAGCGGTTAAGTGCTATGTCAAGCGCTAAGTTCCTGAGTTCGATTCCCCAGCACCACTTATGCCAGGTGTAGCGGTACACACCTGTAATCCCGGCACTTGGGAGGCTGAGACAGGACTGCCATAAGTCCAAGGCCAGCCTGGGATATAGGGAGAGACCCTGTCTCAAAAAAAAAAAAAAAAAAAGAAAGAAAGAAAGAAAGAAAAGAAAAAAAAGAAAAGAAAAAGAAAAGAAAAGAAAACAAAAACTCCGCCTCAAAGTCAAAACTAAAAAGTGAGCTAGGGATAGAGCTCAGAGTGAAGGCCCTGGCTGAATCTCCAGTACAACAGCGACAACAAAAATTTGACATTTCCTTTAAATTTATAATGAATATTTTGAGTAACCACAGAAAATAGAGGTGTATATCTGTTTAATTATTTAACATTTGGTTTAGGGTATCAGAGTAAGGAAGGTAGCAGGTACTTAGCTGTAGAAGGTTAAAACTTCATTTATCTACTGTCTTTAACATGTGCCCTAGGTTGCAAATCTTAAATCTGTCATTTGTAGGGACTTTTTTCTTTCTTTTTTTTGACACAGGGTCTTGCTCTATAGCCCAGGCTGGTCCTGAACTCCCTATGGAACTCAGGCTGGCCTTGGACTCACAGCAGTCCTCCTGTCTCAGCCTCTCAAGTGCTCGGATTACAGGTGTGCGCCACCATGCCCAGCTTATATGGTGCTGGGGAATCAAACTCAGGTACTCAGCACTTGCCTGGCAAGCACTTGCTAGGCAAGAGCTTTAACCCGCTGAGCCATTCCTCCAGCCCCTGCAGGGACTTACTACATTTCTTTTTCAGTAACAGAGAGAGAGGAGTTTATTTTTTGGAATATTAAATTCTAATGTTTAAGAATATAATAACGTAAGTTTGGGCAATAATAATTCAAACAGATTAAAGTAGTGTATATATTTGTTCACTGAAAATCTGACTTGACCCATTAGATGATAATGACTTTATTCATTGAGAAGTGTGGCTCATTTTGTTTGTTATACCGTAATGGCTAACGCCTTTTTCAACCTTTTCAGGGAAGCGTGACTGCAATGACAGTGTTTTTTCCCTTGGATACAGCTAGACTCCGACTTCAGGGTGAGTGTTAACCACATCCTGTACACTAGGTGTTGGGAAGCAACCAGACTTTTGGAGTAAATTCTGCATTAAGGCGAGGCTCTTCTAGGTCCTTAGATATTCATTGTTGTTTGGTAAGCCATGATTTTCTGTCTTTTTTTTTTTTGTGTGGTGGTGAGGATTGAACTTAAGGCCTCACATGTGTTAGGCAAGTGCACCACCACCAAGTGCTATGACTTCTGAAAGGCACAACGTAGAGCTTTTTGAGGGAGGTAGATTTTCTCAGAAGAAGAGAGAGAACAGGAAGCGTAGTAGAGCCGAATCCTCACTGTCATTGCTAGTCTAGGCATATTGTCCTAATTTGCCTCATTAGTTCTGTGGGACTCTGCAACTTGCTATAATTCTTACATTTTTTTCCCTCAGTTTTTTCATCTGAAAATAAACCAGTGCCACTTGCATAAAGAAATATGCAAGATTAGCTTTGAGGGCTAGAGGAATGGCTTAGTAATTAAAGCGCTAAATCAAGCATTAAATACGCTAGTTCAATTCCCCAGTACCACATAAGCTGGGCATGGTGGTGCACGCCTGTAATCCCAGCACTCGGGAGGCTGAGACAGGAGGATTGCTGTGAGGCCAAGGCCAGCCTGAGCTCCACAGTGAGTTCAGGACCAGCCTGGGCTTCAGAGCGAGACCCTGTCTCAAAAAAAAAAAAAAAAAAAAAATGATTAGCTTTGACTACTGATTTGAGGTTTATATCTTTCATGCTGACAGTGTGTGATTAATTTACAACTTTTGAATAGGTATTCAAAAAGGTATAAAGTACAAAGAAAACTCACCCCAGCCTGCCCCCGCCCCCTTTGTCAGAACTCACTTTGCACTGTTTCCTTGGTGTCAGTGCTAGAGATTTGTTTTTATCATCTTCAGAGTGTAAGGTGAAGCCACATGTGTTATTGCACACCTGTCGACCCAGCTACTCAGGAGGCTGAGGAAAGAGAATTGCCTGAGCCGGGAGTTCAAGGCCGGCCTGAACAGCATAGCGGGAGAGTCAGAGTCTCTCGGTCTCTTTCTCTCTGTGTCTCTGTCTCTTACTCTCTCCCTTCTCCCTTCCCCTTCCCCCCCTCCCTCCCAGAGTCTTGCTGTGGAGCCCAGTCTGGCCTCCTGCCTCTGCCTCCAAAATGCCCCATCTCTAAAAAAAGAAGAGGGCTGGAGGGATTTTTCTTCTCCTTTTTAGCACCCTCTTTCAGTTCACTGAAAGCTGTTCTGTCCCTTCCTTTTCCTAAGATTCCACCTCGAGAAAGTGCCCTCTTCACAAGCTGAAGAAAAAAAAAAAAAAGAGGGCTGGCGGGGTAGCTGAGTGGTGGAGCGCCTGCCTGGCACGCAAGAGGCCTTGAGTTCAGCCCCAGCACCAGGAGAGGGAGGGCGGGAGAGGGGGAGTGGAGAAAGTAGATTCCACACTATTCATTTATAGCGCACTGTGCGGGAGGCACCCTTGAGTGATGGCCAGCCTTTCCTACGTCCCTGAGTAGCCTTACAGACTTTCTTTGTGAAATACCAAGTGAATTGTTGATACACACACACACACATGTATATATAATTTTTTCAACTTTTTCATTTCTTCCCTTGCACAAAAAAAGCATACTTAGTGCTGTTCTGTACCATTTATTTTAAGCTTAAGATGTTTTAAATGTCTTTTAAATCAGCATATCCTGGCTTAGCAACTATAGAATATTTCATGTATTGATGGACCATAACCTATTTACCTTTTCTTATTGTAGAATCTTGGATTATTTCCACTTTTTTGTTATGAATGAGTGATATAAATACAGGTTTGTTCATGTGCCAGTTTGTTTCTAAAGATTTTCGTGGTTAAGTTCCCAGGCATGGAATTACTGGGTTACAGGGAAAATATGTTTGTAATTTTCATAGTTGTTGACTACATTTAGTAGGGGCTTACCCATATGCCATTTCACGAGTCACACTGGGACTAATTTTAATTCCTAGGATGTTGATTAATATTCATATTTTTATGTTCATAAATTAAGTTTCAAGTGTGGGTAGAAAATTTTAAATTCCTTGAGGTGGGCTCTATTTCAGTTAGATTGCCAGGAAAAGTAGTGTTTTCCTCCTTTGATATATATATTTTTTTTCTCCACTTGTTACAGGGTTTCAGTCTGTAGTCCAGGCTGGTCCCAAACTAACTATGTAGCCCAGGTTGGCCCTGAACTCAAACATTCGTCTTGCCTCATGCCCCAGAGTGCTGGAATTATAGATGTATGCCACCATGCCTGGCTTACATGGTGCTGGGGAGTTGAACCTCAGGTCGTAAGGTTGCTAGGCAAGAGTTCTGCTCTGCTATTCCTCTAGCCTTATCTTTTTTTTTTATTTTTTTTTTAAGGGAATCAAGCACAAGGCCAAAACTCTTGAGGGTTTTTTGTTTTGTTTTGTTTTGTTTTAGTACTGGCATTTGAATCTGAGACCTTCACACTGAGCTGTATTCTCAGCCCCCCCCCCCCTTTTTTTTTTTTGAAACAGTCTTGGGAATTCACCCAGCTGCCCAGGCTAGGCTTGAACTGTGATTCTCCTTCCTTATCCTCTCAGAGTGCTGGAATTGTAGGCGAGCTTCACCACACTTGGCTGCAAGTTGAGTTTTAGTTCTGCCTCTGCTTCTGTGTCAGTAGCCTCTTCTATAAAAGAAACAGTAATTTAGTTTTATACAGTGTAAGGGTAAAAAAGAGTATGCATATATATATATATATATATTTAAAAACTTTATGAAATATGAGTAACAAATTTCTGCTTTACTTTGGATATCTTTACTTTGGAAACTAGGAACTGAACTAAAATGCTTTATAAATAACAAAGGCTGTCTTATGACCCTGCATTTGAGCTTAGTGATGGTCACACAGGAGAATCTGGGGCAACCTAGGAACCTCAGAGGATGGGGTGAGAGATCGCGTAGGTGAGAGGAGATTTGCTGAGGTTGGGAACATTAATTCTTGAAGTTTTCATGTGTACCCTTTGGTCTTATAGTTGATGAGAAAAGAAAATCCAAAACTACACACATGGTGCTGCTGGAGATCATCAAAGAAGAAGGCCTGTGAGTACAAGCTCGTTTCACAGCTTTGTTGGGCAAAGCAGCTTAAGAAGTCCACGTGTCTCCGATATGCCTATGGCTTTCTATTTTCATTCCTTTTTAATGTTGTGAATTTGTAGCTACCTGGATTATACGTATGCAATTGTTTCAGTTCCTTAAAAATCTCTGTTTTACTATTTTATTCTTTTTCATGGAGTCTTCTAGAAAACTGGTGCATTGTTTAGTGTGTAATAAGCCCAAGATAGTATTTGTTTAGTTCATTCCTGTCAGATGCAAACAGACAAATTACATACTTATTTTTAAATTTTTTTAAATTTGGAAGTAATTTTAGATTGGTACAAAGAATTCCAGTATGTGCTTTATTCAGATTCATTTTTAACATTTTTTCCCATTGTTTTACCATTTGTGCTCATGTTCTTCTTCCCTTCTCTGCCTTAATTACACATACACTAAACACACATTTCAGACATAGTTAAGAATAAGTAACATGTATCGAAGCCTTTTAACCCCTATGGCCTTGACATTTTAATTTTAATTTATTGTTTTTTTTTGAGACAGGGGCTCACTATATAGTCTAGGCTGAGGCTGGCCGCCATCTCATGATCCTGTCATCTCAGCCCCCCGAGTTCTGGGATTGCAGGCATGTGCCACTCACTCCTCCCAGCAGATACTGACACTTTTCTTAATTGACACTTTTATTTTTTTATTTTTTAGAGACAGGGTCTCACTTTGCAGTTCATGCTGTTCTGAGCTCACTGTGTAGCCCAGACTGGCCTTGAACTCACAGCAATCCTCCTGCTTCAGTCTCTTGAGTGCTAGGATTCCAGGCATGTGCCACCATGCCTGGTTTATGTGATGCTAGGGGATCCAATCAGGTACTTAGCATTCGCTGGGCAGGCGTTTTAACCACTGAGCTATTCCTCCAGCCCCAATATTGACACTTTTAAAGAACACAATCCTCACTGTACTGGTCACTTTTTTGTTGCTGGAACGGAACACCTGACACCTGCCGCTCAAGTTAGGAGGCACTTACTTTGGCTCATATTCGAAAGGTTTCAGGTTGTGGCTGGCGGGCTCCAGGGCGGGATCATCACAACAGAAGGGCCTGGCAGAGCAAAGCTGCGCCCCCTGGCAGCCAGGAAGCAGAGCACAGGGGAAGAGGGCCAGAAGAAAGAACAAGAGACCAGACACAGTACCCAGATTGTGCCTCCATGGTCTACCCAGAAGTGTGCTTTACTGATCTTCGTAAACCAATCAAGTTGACATCGCTCCTACACATACTTTTTTAAAAAATAAAAACAGAATGTTTCTCATTTTAAGTTTGCTGCATGTTTCCTCATGATGAGATGAAGGTTATGCAGTCTTAGAAAATAAATGTATAGGTGGCCAAGTACAGTGGTGCACACCGTTAGTTCCAGCTGTTCAGGAGGCTGAGACAGGAGTAGCACTTGAGCCCAATCTGGGCACACATCGAGAACCCATTTCTAAAAGAATGAAGAGAGCTGGAGGAAAGTAGAGAGGTTAGAGCACTTGTCTAGGAATTGTGAGGCCCTAAGTTCAGTTCCCCAGTCCCAGAACCAGATAAAGCTGTGTGTGGTGGCAAATGCCTGTAATCCTAGCTCGTAGGAGTCCAAGGCCAGCCTGGGCTACCGAACAAAAACCTTGTCTCCAAAGAAAGAAAAAAATAAAGTGGATGATGGCCAGGTATTGAGGTGGATGCCTGTAATCTCAGCACTCAGGAGGGTAAAGCTAAAGGATCATGAGTTTGAGGCCAGCTTGGGCTATATAATAAGACCCTATTACAAAAAGAAGAAGAAAAAACAAAATGGAAGGAAAGAATGAAAGAAGGATAGTGCCATGTTAGCTAACAGCCATGGTAAACTTTTCTCTAGTTCTACATACAGATGTACCTAAAGGCACTAAGGGAGGATATTAATAAGTAAGTCATTTGTTTTGTTACTTTCTTGTTGCTGGGACAGAATACCCTACGCCCACAATTTAAGGAGGGAAGATTTACTTAGTGTACAGTTTCAGAAGGTCACAGTCCATACATGGGCAGCTGGTGATGACAGGAGGAAGAGCAGGAGACTTGGCTGTTCCCCACATGGCAGACACAAAGCCAGCGAAAGGGGGAAGGGCAGAGCTACCCTTACAGGTCCTGCCCCTGTGATCCACCCCTTCTAGGTCAGGCCGCATGTTTTGCCCCGCTCTGACCAGGTCCACCTCTCAACAGCACATGTCTCCGTAAGCATCCCATGCATCCATACGCATAAGACTTGGAGGGCACTCCAGATTCAAACTACCTTAGTCATTGACTTTGTGTTGTTTTCTTGATATCACTAATTCTAGAATGGATTTCTTCATTTGGGCCTCCTTTGGAAGGGCAGGAATGTGTATGATTCAGAGTCCACCTGTAATGTAGGAATGAATCTTGAGACTCAGTAAGATCAAACTTTCCTAAGACTTGTGTGATGGTTTCTAATTACTTTGCTTATTATGCTTCTCCTCTAGCCTGGCACCATATCGAGGGTGGTTTCCAGTTATTTCCAGCCTCTGCTGCTCCAATTTTGTGTATTTCTACACTTTTAATAGCCTCAAAGCAATCTGGGTCAAAGGTCAACGTTCTACTACTGGAAAAGATCTGGTAGTTGGATTTGTTGCAGGTAATGAGAGTTTTTGGGTGTAAAGTGTTTTTATATTATTTATCTTATGCTTCATATATTCTCTTAAGAGGTAATTTTAACACAAAATAATGTTACAAGGGGTGTAGTCAATCTTCTGTTTTTTTTTTTTTAACATGGAGCCTAAAATTTATTGTCTTAACCATTTTAAATGTAAGTTCAGTCCTATTGAGTATATTTTCAGTGTTGTGAAACATATCTCCAAAACATTGTCATCTTGTAAACCTAGCCCTATACTCTTTATATAAACTTACTGTTTCCTCCTCCCCCAAACTCTGGGAACTACTATTCTACTTTGTGTCTTTAAGAATTTTACTTTAGATATTTCTGTCTTAGTTACTTTTTCATTGCTGTGACTCAATACCCGACACCCACGAACTTAGGAAAGGAAAGGTTTATTTTAGCTCACAGTCTCGAAGGTCACAGTCCATTCAGGGGTGGCTGGCAACAGTCGAAGTACATGGCAGAGAGAGGTGGAGGCAGCTTCTCCGGACAAACAGGAAGACAAGCTGAGGCTAGTTGAGACTAGTCCCTGTCCTCCAGGAAGGCAGGTGCAGCTTATGTATCCTTTCAGGTCTCTGCCCAGTAACCAGTCCCTCCTGCATCCAGGTGTGGCCACTACACACCGTTAATCCTAACTTAAAAGCAATCCCCCCCTCCAGACCAGACCCCAATCCACCAACACCACTTGGTTCCATTAAAATACATGAGACTTTTGGGGGACACTCCAGATCCTAACCACAACAACCTGATATAAGTGGAATTAGAATATTTGTCTTATTTTCACTTAGGATGATATATTCCTCATTCATCCGTATTGTAGTATGCAACAGATTTCCTCTTTTAAAATTTTTAGGTTGGATAATACTCTTTGTATGTGTATATCACATTGTATTTTTCTGCTCACCTGTTATGAACACTGTGTTGCTTCCACCTCTTAGCTGTCATGAATAGTGTTGCTATGAACATGGTTGCTCAAATGTCTCGTTGAGAACCTGCTTTTAATACTTTTGTGTATATACCCAGAATTGGGACTACTGGTTGATATGTACTTCCGTGTTTAATTTTTAAGGGAACTTCATACTATTTTCCATAGCAGGTGTACTACTTTTAATCCTAGCAGCAGTGGTGGTGCAGAGGTTCCAATTTCTCCACATCCTCACTAGCATTTGTTGTGTTCTGGTCTGTGGTAGTAACCGTCCTGATGAGTATAAGGTGATATTTCATTGTAGTTTTGATTTGCATTCTTCTGATGTTGACCATCTTTTTATGTGCTTGTTGACCATCCACATATCTCATCCTTTCAAAAATATCTTTTCAGATCTTTTGCCCGTTTTTAATTTTTTTGAGTTGCAGGAGTCTTTTTGTGGAGGAATAAAATATATATGTGGTATAGCTCCTCAAAGTATTGGAATGTCTGGAGGGATAATGTCTTTTGTTGTAGAGGGGTTGGGATGAGCACAAGTATATTTGGCTCACATTTGTGATACTTGAGCTTAGCACACCAAGTTCTCAGGACTTCCATATAAGGTTACCATTCAGATTCTCTGAGATGATTGGATGGATGGAATGTTACATGGACTCTAGGACCGTCCTCTTGCTCTACGCTGTGTATGTTTTTGCTCTCCCCTAATAAAGTGGACTGCATTCCGAAACGCGTCTGGAGGTCATTTTAATGTCTGTAGCTACCCTTGCCTTAGCTGTTCGGTGGGCGCTGCAGGTTGATCCACATTTTGTTGCTTCTAACGAGCCCTTCTCAACAGTACCTGCATGTGTGCTAGTATTGTGACTCTGAGTGGGGCCCTTGGTTGCCTCAGGATGGTGCTGGTAGCCAGAGGAGCCAACGATATCGGTAAAGGGAAGGCAGAGTCTGCAGCTTAAGTTAAGTCACCGTCTGAGACCTTACTGCCAGTTGTATCTGTCTCTGTGGGCCAGCATTATGGTATGGGTGTCCTCCCAGACGGAGAGTGCTTGGCAGTACCAAGCCATTTGGCAGTAATTCTGTCTCCTGTGGCACTGTGTTCTGTCTGAAACTGTCTTACTGCTTATATTCTCTTCGGCTCCTATTTTTTCCCTGTTCTCAGTTGCCCTTTCTTCAGGGATCCTTCTTTGTTTCTCAGACCTACTGCTGCGGGCTTCATTCTGAGTTTGGTACCCTTTCTTTATATTCCAACTTAGAAGGTAGAGTTTACTGTAGGATCATGAGTCTGATATTCTTTTGTATCTTCTACTAGACAGTGAGTTTCTTACAATCAGATATTGTTTCTGTGTTATTTCCACATCCCCAGAGTCTTAGCACAATGCCTGGCATGTCCAAGGTACTAATTCAAAACAAAAAGACTGTCCTGTAACACTGGTCTTCCATTTGCCGAAAACCACAACTTTACTCTTTTTCTCTGGTCCTACCTCCAATCCTGGAACAAATCCTATTTTACATTCCAGAGCCTCCAGTGGATGCTAGAAATTGCAAATAGTACCACACTCTGTATATACAGTTATTCTTGAACAAACATAAAGTTGAATTTATAAGTTAGGCACAATAAAATTATTAGAATAATTATAAGATTGATGGAATAATAATTACTATACTAAAAATTATTAAAAGCTTGTGAATTGTTTATTCATGGCATTTTCTGTTTAATATTTTTGGGCCACAGTTGGTGTCAAGTGATAGAAACTGTAGAACATGAAACTGAGGCCAAGGGGAAGGGGCACTACTGTACTCTCCGCACTGCCACACGAATCCCAGCCATCACCAGATCTTGCTGGGTTAGCTCCAGAGCCTCCTAACTGAACTCCTGCTTCCTCTCTTGCCCCCTTCAGGCTGTACTCAGCACAGCAGCCAGTGAGATCATGTTGAACCGTAAGTGAGACCCTGTTGTTTCTGTGTGGAAGGTCTCCACTTGTTTCTCTTCTCACCCAGAGTAGAAGCCAAAGCCGTCACTTCAGGCTGCACGGCACTGTGTGGCCTGGACTTCGTGTTCTTGCCTGCAGCCACGCTGGCCTCTTCTCTCCTCCCTGAACACTTCTGGTGTGTTTCTCCCTGTGTCTGCCCTGTCTTCTGCTGGTAACTGCATGGTTAACTGCTACATCTTTATGATTTTTTCCTTAAATGGTATCTCTTGACATCATTAATGCTTTGTATCTCCCTTCTCTGCTTAGATGTTGTCTTTAAACCTTATCTTCTAACATGCTGTGTATTTTACTGATCTTGTTTATTGTCTTTCTTAGACAGTTACATTGTGAGCTTTATGGGACAGAGATTCTCATCTATATTTACTGCTTGACATGTCCTGAGTATCTTCTGGGTTTGTGACAGGATTGTGATTTCTGTTATCTTTATTTTGTTTTTATTTAGGTATTTTTGAGACAGGGTCTCGCTCTGTAGTCCAGGCTAGTCCTAAACTCGTTATGTAGCCCAGGCTGGCCTCAGAAGCAAATCTTTATGTTTTACATATAAACTTACGGTTGCTTTTGGGGTTTTATAATGAAATAGAGGCATACAGTATGTAATGATCAACTCAGGGTAGTTAGCATTTCAGTCTCAGATGTTATTATTTCTCTGTGTTGAGAATCTTCAGTTCTTCTCCTGTAGTTATTTTGAAATGCCTAATAAATTGTTATAAGCTGTAGTTATCCTAGTGTGCAGTGGTGAGAACCAACTTCCTTACCTATCTGGATTTAGCCCTCTTGTCCACCCGAGATGCTCCTCGCCTTCTCCCCTTCCTGGCCTCAGGTGACCTCTCTTCTACTTTCCAGTTCCATATAATCAGCTTTTTAGCTTCCTTGGAGTGACAGCATGTGCTATGTGTCTTTCTGTGTCTGGCTCGTTTCACTTAAAGTCCTCCCATTTCATGCATGTTGACACAAATGACAAGATTTGATCCTTTTATGGCTGAACAATATCCATACATGCATTTTCTTTATTCAGTGGCCAGTGAGCATCTTGGTTGGTTCTGTATCTTGGCTGTTGTGAATAGTGCTATAGTAGGTGCGGACATGTGGTGACACAGTGATCTCACTGTCTTTGGCTATTGTGGTGGTCTACTTTCCTGTTGCTGGGACAAAATATTTACACTTGCAGTTAAGTTTAATCTCATTCATCGTTTTGGAGGTTTTAACTCATGGTCAGTTGGCTGTGAGGCAGAAGCACCGCGGCAGAAGGGTGACGTGGAGGGCAGAGCTGCTCGCACGTGGCAGCCAGGAACAGAGCACAGAGGAGGAGCATCTGCAAGGAAGGGCAGGGCGGGGAGCAGGCGCAGTCCCCAGGGTCACGCCCCCTGGGCCTGCCGGGCATAAGCAGAAGTGTGCTGTGTGTGATCAGTGAGCGCTGGATTCGGTCAGCAGCTGTACATCACGAGGTAGCTCCCGGGCAGTGATGCTGACAGTCTATATTAACTGTGGGGCTACTGGATCATATGGTACTTTTTTTTTCTTTTTTCTTTTCTTTGTTCTTCTTCTTCTTTTTGGAAACTGTTAACCTCATTATTTTGATTTGCATTTCTCTGATATTAAGATTTAGCCATATATATTTGATAAACATACCATAAATATCAGTAGAAATAAATAGCCTCAATAACTATTGGAAAAAATAAAGCATTGGAGTGACAGCAAACTCCTGTCTTCTGAAATTTTGTAAATCAGAGTGAATAATCACTGAGCAGTTGAATCCGATCAGCACTTGTACATTAAGGCAGATTTTGATCCATAGAGAACTTAGGGCAGTGTCTGGAGGCATTTTTGGATGTCACACTGGAGCTGCTGCTAACATCTAGCGAGGAGAGGACAGTAGCACACTTGTATACACATGCAGGCAGCATCCAGACCAAAATGTCAGTACTGTCATATTTGAGGGTGACCCTGGGTCCATTATTTTTCTGTTTGTAATAGAATTCTTTTCTCTTTCTGACAGTAGCAAATTCCTTGGAAATGACTTTGTAGGTTTTAAGCTTCTCTCTATAACAAATTTTTGTATCTTAATAAGTATACATTTTTAAAATAATTAGAACAGCTTTTATGCTTTCTCCTGTGAAGCTGTTGTCTTATTATCACTGTTGAGATGAATTTTGTTATCTCCCAGGAGAGTTAGGGACATTATTGTTACTCAAATTCTTCTTGAAATTTAGAAATCTGTTACTATTTATTGTATTTTCACACACAAATAAGCCCATGAAGATATTTGAGAACACAGCTGTACAGGTGACTTAAACGAGGAAGATACTTGCTGCCATTGGTATGAAATTGAAATTTTTACCACTGCTTCTCTTTGAATGCCATTGGTATTATATTGTTGGAATGGTTTGCAATGCATTCCCCCCCTCCCCCACAGGACTGTTAATCTGGCAAGTCCACCCTGTTCTCGCTGTGTGTCAAGCTGCATTCTTTCCTAGGGAGTCAGCAGTCAGCCGGCGAGGTTTGTGGCTTTGACCTGCCATTTTCCTCTGTCAGTGGTATTACACATATTTCTCTGCAGTGCGTTCCCAATTAGCACGCTTCGTTTTCATCTTTATCTCCCTGACAGTGGAGGCTCAGTGCTGATGAAACTATTTGTTTTCAGGGTTTCAGAAGTAAACAGTTGAGTTTCAGTTATTCTTTCTGTAGGGTGAAGGGAAAACTCCAAAGTTCTGCTGAAATGAAGTACTAGTAGGCATAAATACACAGATTTGTTCTGCTTGCATCGGGGTGTCACGGGAGACTGGTTACCCCAGTAACTCAGCTGGGTTCAGGTGCTTTTATGCCCTTCTTCAGAAAGGAGAGGAGGGTAATTGTTAGGGGAGAGAGACAGGGAGGAGGTCTACCCAAGTGCAGTAACATTTCTTGGTTTCCCTTCCCAAGATAGCTTAGTTCATGAAACCTAGGAAGGAGCTTAGAAGGCAGATTGCTTTCTTCTTTGGTGGATCAGGTCATTAGGCAGATAAGGAAGCGTTAGAATCAGGCATCTTCCCGCATTTGCTGATCTTCGTGGACCTCTCATTTAAGATTACCAGTTTGTGATGATGCCGAATTTAGGTGCAGTAGTCCTTGGACTCCTACACCTGACGTGGTGAATAGTTTAATTTGTTTGATTACAGTACTTCTTATTTTTGGTTCTGTTTTCTTGGAATTGATTAATTATTTAAAAAGAAAGCAAACATAGAAAAATCCTTCAAATTAGAAGAAAAATAGGACTGGAGGAACGGCACCACAGTTAAAAAAAAACACTTGCCTAGCAAGCACATGGCCCTGAGTTCGATTCCATAGCACCACATACATCTGGGCATGGTGACACACTCTGTAGTCCTAGCACTCGGGAGGCTGAAGCAGGAGGATTATCATGAATCCAAGGCCAGCCTGGGCTCCATAGTGAGTTCAGGACCAGCCTGGGCCACAGAGCAAGACCCTGTCCCAAAATAAATAAATAAATACAGTTATAAATAAATTAAAAGAACACATTAGAAGAAAAGTAATTTTCTATCCTTAGATAAGTGAAGGGTTAATCAGTATTTCCATCGTAGAGCTGAAGTCGCATCCACAGATTGGAGTTGGCACAGGAGCTTTCTTCACAAGCTCAGAACAGAGCAGAAAGCACTCTTTACCCTCCCGGCTTGTTGTGTCTTGGTAAGGGGTTGGCATTGGTCTCGTGGATAGTTGGGGCGTGCTTCTCCTCAGTGGAATGCTGGCCTTGGCTCGGTTCTGTACGTCGCAAATTTTAGTAAAGTTAGGATCTTTAAGTATGTTGGGGGTCTTTTCCCAGAATTTATAGAATTATACTGGTTAAAAAACACCTCTCAATATATTTTGACTCAGAAGAAAAAGTACTTGAACTTCTTGGATAAAAATCTTTGAAATGCAAAGTGTTTTTATGAGAACTTGACATACTCTTATTTAAGTAACATGGTGCACTTTGTACTTGAAGTTGGCCTTAGAATTCTTTCAGTCTTTCAGCTGTGCTAATAATAGGGATGCTAAAGGAAAAATTCAAATAATGGCTACATCTGAATTTTGCTTGCATTGCTTCTGAAGTGTTCTGATGTATGCTTACTTCCTGAAAAGAATATAAGGAACATTTTTTATTTCTAAAGAATTTGTTTAATGGGCAACTGTTTCATTCGTTTAGAAAGGTAGGCACACGACGTTTCTATCCATGAGAGTGTGTGATCTTCGGCTCTCGGTTCTCCTGTCTTTCACTCTTAAAAAAAGTGTGGTAGACTGCTTGGCACTATATAGTCTTCACTTTTTTTTTCAGTTCGTGGTTTGTCTGTGTTAAGTGTGTGTTGCATTGAGTAGGAATCCTCTGCAAAGTCCCCGCAGACGGGCATGTATTCATGACCTTCCATCTTGGCCTCTGAGGGCACTGCCACTTTTAAAAATAAGATTAGCAAGAATATTCTAGGAAAGCCTTTCTCAGCTTATGTTCAGTGCCTCAAGTGACAGTGTGTGAATATATTGTCATAAACTAAAGATGACTTCTTGGTGTTATGTGAATCTGTAACAATATGACAGATGCAGCTCACAAAATTACTTGATGATGTATTATTTAGAAAACTATGTTCTGATACTTCTAAGAGATAAGCAGAAAAGTATTTTGCAACTGTGCAACAAATAAAAATATTGAATTGGAATCTCTTGGCTGTTTATTCTTGGGTAAGCTCTTTTTTCCTCCATATTGGTGATTGAACTCAGGGCCTTTGCTCTTATCGATATCCTTGGCTTTCTCTCTCCTCTCTCTCTCTCTCTCTCTCTCTCTCTCTCTCTCTCTCTCTTCCTTCCTTCCTTCCTTTCTTTCTTTCTTTCTTTTTTGAGACAGTCTTACTCTGTAGTCCATGATGGTCCTGGTCCTGAACTCACTGTGTAGCCCAGGCTGACCTTGAATTCACTGCAGTTCTCCTACCTCAGTGCTGGGATTACAGGTGTGTGCCATCACGCCTAGCCTTTCCTTCTAAACAGATTCTCTAAGTCAGCATGTTGTCCATGCTGGCTTTTAACTTGAGATTATAGGCTGTGCTACCATACCCAGTTTGGCTCAACTCTTATTCTCTGTATAATATATTTTGTGGTCTTTAAATCAAAACATTCTCCAGTTGTGTTTAATTGGCTTTTAGTAAAAGGTTTCTCTCCCTTGGGATTGTGTCTCTTGATTCACCAGAGCATGATGGAGCCAAACTGATCTGTATACACTTGTTTGCAGAATTTGTTCTTCGGTTAGCTCATTTATAAGGTATATACCATGTGTCAGGCACTTTGTTACAATTCTCCATGGTATCTTTTAATCATTTCAGGACTGGTGAGGAAAACTTTAATACCTCAAGATGGTGTTAAATTGGGACCATGTGTTTTCAAAAAAGAAGCACCTGGCTCGTTGTGTTGTTCTTCTGTGAGGCACCCTTGGGGGGTCCAAGCTCCATCCTTATGCTTGTAAGGATCACGATGCTTGTGGAGGTGTTTCAGGTGTTTTGTGACACTTTGTAACTGCTGCTTGCTGCCTGCCTGCCCTAATTTAAGGAATGAAACTCTTCTGTGAGCTTCTAGTCCTTATTGAAGCACTTTGCAATGTCACCACTTTCTCCCACTTGTTACCTGTTGTACTGGATCTATACTCCCTTAAAGCCAGTGGAGCTTCTTATGTGAGAATTGTCGCTTGTGTCCTCTAGTATTTTCATAGACCTGGCATGTTGTCGGTAGCACTTCTCCTTCCCAAAAGCCATTATTTAAAAATTGCTTGTTTTTTCTTTCTCTCCCTTCCTTCCTTCTTTCCTTCCTTCCTTCCTTCCTTCCTTTCTCTTTCTTTCTTTCTTTCTTTCTTTTCTTTTTCCTTTCTTTCTTTCCTTCTTTCTCTTTCTCCCTCCATGCTAGTGATCAAACTTGTGGCCTCTAGCATGCTAAGCAAATGCTGTACCACTAAGCTATATTTGCAGCCCAAAATTGTACTTGAGTACTCTACTGGACAGATGTTTGCCTCCTGTTGCAGAAGTCAGGAAATCCACCATTCTTGTCATGTGAGGAGATGCTGCTGCCTGCCATTTTGCTCTCGGCAAAGCTTCCATATTGCGTTTAATAGCAGCATGTGTTATACCCTGGCACAAAGCACATCTTAACCTGAATCAGTGGCAGACGTATAAGTGGAATATTGGTATGCAGCAAAGAAGAACAGGTCACATTTTATTCTTCCTCTGTTTCTCCCCGTTTCTTTTTAAGGGGTAGTGAATGTGTTGCTAACAACTCCGCTCTGGGTGGTAAACACCAGACTGAAGCTGCAAGGAGCAAAATTTCGGAATGAAGACATTGTACCAACCAACTACAAAGGCATTATTGGTGAGTGTCTCTGAGCCGTGCTCCTCCTTGGGCCTCTGTTCTCTCTGCGTCTGCTCTCTGTTGCCACAATAAAGCTACATGACAACCTGTTGGCAGAATAAAGCTGTGTAACAGACAGTGTCCATCGTGGGCACCAGCAGCCGTCATGAGCATTTGTTAGCTCAGGCGTCCGTGAGTTGACAGGGATTTGAGTCATCTTGGCCAGCACCAGAGGAAAGTCTCTCCTGTCTAGCTGCAGGATTCTCGGACAGAGAAATGGGAAACTGAAACTGGTTGGAGCCTGGCTTGGCCTTATCACAGTCTCCCTATTTCTGCCTTGGATGAACCTTGAGTATATTCTCATGGTAGTGGCAAAATGCAAGAGGTCACACGTGGTCATACAAGTCATTATTTCAAGCCTGCTGACATCTTAATGGCCAAAACCTATCATATAGCCAAGCTCCAGAGAGGGGATAGAGAAGTATACTAGTCCCCAAGAGTGCAGTACAGTAGGGGGGATAAATACACACGCACGCGTGCACACACATACTTTGGTGCTGAGGATTGAACCTAGGGCCTCCCACATGCTAGACAAGCACTCCACCACTGAGCTACACCCCCAAGTCAGGTAAATATTTTTGAAGAATAATCTATTGTCTTTAAAAGATAATAGCCTATTATCTTTTTGGTCTCCTACTGTTGTCTTTGGATAAAGGTGTCATATTAGCATCTGATGCTTTGAGCTTCTCCTTTCTAGTAGAAAAATCTGCACTGCGAATTTTTCTTTCTTATGTATCTATATTTGCAACAAGAACATGTTTTCTTCTGGGTTTTTTTTTTTGTCTCTGTTTTTTTAAATAACTAATGTGCAATAGATGTCAGAAAGCAATGTTTTGATACTGGATCTTATTTAAAATATGGGTTATCTCTTCATAATTTTCAGTAATACAGAGTTCCTGGTAGTGGTAAAAATTTGCTTTTGAAGTCCCAGATTATAAGTACAAGTTTCTTATGATTGAGATTTGTCTCTCAGTAATTTGGTGACTATCAGTGCCTGATATTTTGGCAGTACTGAGGTTTGAACTCAGCGTCTTCACACTGAGCTACATCCCCAGTGCTGTAATTGAAGGCATGTCCCACCAACCTGGCTCTGATTATTAAAAAGTAGTTTGCTAATAAACTTTCCCCTGAAATGTCATGGCAAGAAGGGACGCAGAACCAGAGTGTCTTGTGTTCTGGGTGTAGCAGAATGGTGTTCTTGAGTGGGTCATTGTCATCATGCTTTTTAAAAGCCTGATTTCTTGCTTAGATGCTTTTCACCAGATCATTCGAGATGAGGGGATCTTGGCCTTGTGGAATGGCACGTTTCCCTCCCTGCTGTTGGTCTTCAATCCTGCTATCCAGTTCATGTTCTACGAAGGTTTGAAACGGCAGCTTCTAAAGAAACGAGTGCAGGTGATCTCTGATTTTGAAAGCAGTCAAATAATAATCCTCGAGTCCTTGTTGTTTGGGTTGATGTGGTTTGTCCTTTGCTTTCAGCTTTCTTCTTTGGATGTGTTCCTCATTGGTGCAGTAGCCAAAGCAATTGCCACCACAGTCACCTACCCCATGCAGACAGTACAGTCAATCCTTAGGGTAAGTGCTGGAGCCGTGCTTGCGTCGAGTCAGATGACATCCTTATTTAGAGCAATCTTAAGATCTAACACAACAGCAGCACCAGCAGTTGGTATGCTAGAGTACCCCATCCTTTTCTCCATTTGTTTCATATTCTGCTAACCAGGATAGCCACCCCTTGGCCTCCTGTTCAGTGTGGAGTGAAGTTCACATTTGCAGTTTCATAGGCAACAGTGTCTCTTCAGTCTTGTACGCGGGAGAAGGTTTTTTAAGGCCCTCAGGAGAGTGTAGGGTGGCTTCCTTCTTGTTTGGGCCGGTTGGGCTGGAGCTCTGGAGCACCTTATCCTTTGCAGAATCAGAGGTTTATTCTTTCACTTGGTTCTGGAGGATATAGTGACTTAGCTTTTCTGAAGCACTTTCAAATTTCAGTTATTTTATACATGTAGTTTTTCTCCATTCCACACATTTATTAAGCAGCCAACTCACTGAGTGAGGTGTTGGGTGTACAGTGATGATTAAAGCAGCCTCAGTCGCTGCTGTCATGAAGCTACCAGAAGAGAGTGAACAGGTAAACAGGTGGAGTAAGTAGACGATTACACGTGTACACACGAGCTATTAAAGAAGGGAACAGCATTCTGTGACTTAATGGAGGGCGACAAGGCACAGGGGATCTTCCTGGGTGGCGTGATTGGAGTTGGGCTCCTGGGAGGAAGCGTGGTTCAGTTCAGTTACCAGGGCTGTTAAGGACCCAGCCATACAAAGTGAAGTACATCCTAGGAATAGGGATAATGATGTGCTGAATCTTCGTGCATCGTAGGGACTGAAAGGAGACCTCTTTGGCTGGAGAGTGGCTTGCTCGAGGGGAGACTGGAAAAGTAGCAGGGACGCTGTAGTTGGAAAGCGTAGGTAGGAGAATTTCATTTTCAACCCAGTGGGTTGTGACCTGATGTATAATTCCAGGAAATTGTTGTGTATGTTATGTGCTAGATCGGTCATAAGTTAAGGGGGGCAGAATAGTCAGGTTGGAGGCCATTTTAATGAGCTGAGTGGGAAGAGATGGTGGCCTAGACCAGGGTGGCAGCAGTGGAGGGGAGAGAGGGTGTGGGCAGAGAGGAGATGTGCTCTGGGCGGTGGAGTAGTGCAGTGGTAGAACATTTGCCTAGTGTGCACAAGGCTGTGAATTCCATTCTTAGCACCATCACCAATAACACATAATGATAATAATAATATTCTGGAGAAAAAATTTGAAGGACTTACTGTTAGATAAAATGAAGGTGATAATAAGAGTATTTCAGTTTAAAAAATGTGTTTCTGTTAAGAGTATTTTTGCTAGGGATGGAGATGGCACAGTTGGGTTTGCTTCCTCATCACCGCATAAAAAAGCTGGGTGTGGTGGCGCACGCCTGTAAACCCAGCACTCAGGAGGCTGAGGCAGGAGGATTGCCATGAGTTCAAGGCTAGTCTGGGCTACTTAGTGAGTTCAGGACTAGGCTGGGCTACAGAACAAGACCCTGTCTCAAAAAAACAAAGTAAAAAATGTCTATTTGCTAATGCACTATTTTAAAATTGGTACTTAATAAAAAGGAATTCAGGAACATTCATATAAATTTCTTATGAATTACAATACAATATAATGTGAAGAGTGTACACTGCAGAGATTCTAATTGGAAAGTATTTATCCAAACCTTGGAGAACTGGAAGTTACTAAAGCGTACCATCAATACCTAGATTGCCATGCTGGGAATGCTTCTGTCTTTGGAGGTAGAATTTTTCTCTAATTCTTTATAAAAATGAAATTATTGGGGCTGAGAACATAGCTCAGTAGTAAAGCACATGCTTAGCATGTCTGGGTTCAGTCCTCAACATGAAAAAACAAATGAACATGCTTGCTTTATTGAAAAATATTTATTTCGACTTATCAAAATATTTTGCTTGTTTAATTGAAAAATTAAGAATTAATGAAATCTATAAGATTGATTGGATATTTTATGATTATGTGCTGTAAGACATTACTCCAGTATAAATTCCTTTCCTGGTAGAAATTTTTTTTAAAAAAGCAGTAATGAATAGTAACTATCGTTTTTTTCCTCCTCCTTTAGTTTGGACGCCACAGACTAAACCCAGAAAACAGAACCCTGGGGAGTCTTCGGAATGTCCTGTATCTTCTTCATCAGCGTGTCAAGTGAGCTCTGTAGCTACTTCCTGTTCTGTGCTCCCTTCCAGGAAGTACTTGAACTTGCTTCTCTTGTTCTACTGCCATGACAGCAGCAGCCTCAGAACCCTAGCATCTTGGGAAGTTATGGAAAAGTTCAGGTCCTATTCCTTGATTGTTACATATGTATAGAACTCTTTAAAAAAAGGGAACCCTTTGGGGCTAGGAACGTAGCTCAGTGATTGAGTGCGTGCTCCGCATGTATAAGGCCTTGGGTTTCATTCCCAGCATTAAAAAGTAAAGGAGTCTGTAATCCAATGTAGAGACCATTCTGCCCGAGTACTGTGCCTGCCAGTGGCACACTCCATGACTTGTTGTGGGGCTGTAACATGGACTTATAAAACGCATAGCAGCAGTACTAGGAAAGGTAGTCGGGAGGGGGATGAGTAACAACGGTCATGGTGCTGACGCAGCCCCTTTGGTGCACGATGGACGTTGAACTGGATGCTCAACAGTGACCTTACTTACTCCTACTAGTGCATCTCCACAGGCAGGACTGATCGTCCTTTTTCTGTTTCCTTAAGAAACTGACCCTTAGGGAAGCAAAAGTGGGTATAACTTTATTATTGTTCTTACATACAGGATACTTTGAAAATAAATTTATTGTAAAAATAGAATATGTGTGGGAGAGAGAATAAAATCAGAGATCAGGAATTGATATAAAAAGCAAACACCATACCGAGTGTTGCAGGAAGCAAGTGTGGCAAACATAGGTTCCCAGTGCTACAGGTGGGAATGATGGATGGCAGGGCTACTTTGGAAACTGTCTTGGCATATTCTTTAAAGAGTTAAACATGGGACCAGCTTATTCCGCTTCACAATATTTAGCCAAGAGAAATAAAGCCATATTGTACACAAATGTCTAGAACAGCATTATTTGTAAGAGGCAAAATCTTGAAATAGCCCAGGAGTCCACTGTTGGGGGAGCAGATGTGTAAGCTGTGATATATTCAGAAATAAAAAAGAAGAAATTATTCATGCAAACAACAGCCAGGAATTTTTTTTGGGGGGGGGGGGGGGGCGTGTCAGGCAGAGTTTTGCTCTGTAGTCCAAGATGGTCCTGAACTCACTGTGTGGTCTGTTCTGGCCTGAAACTAATGGCAGTGTTCCTGCCTCAGTATCCCAAGTGCTGGGGTTACAGGCACATGCCGCCATGCCCGGCTTATGTGGTGTTGGTAAATCAAACCCAGTGCCTTATGCTTGTTAGGCGAGCGCTCTAACCACTGAGCTGGGCTCCAGCCCAGCCTTGCGTCTCGTTTTACCTTGTAGATATGAAATGTGATTATGTTCCAGTCAGATCAGGAACCAGATTTAGAGGGAAAAAAGTGACTTGCTCAGCACCAGACAGGCGAAGCCTGATGTTCGAACTCAGAAGCTCAGTGAGTAGTCAGGGCCAGTTGAACAAAGGAAGAACTTCCGCTCTGGCCACTAGCATGTTCACCACTGACGATAGCTGTGCTGTCCACGGTGCTCGTAGCTGCATGGAGCATTTGCTCATGTAAAATATTACCAGTGCACCAGAGAAATTTAATTTAATTTTTTTAATTTTAATTGTCACATATGGCTAGTGGCAGCTATAGAAGATACTGCAGTGTACCATACCAGGCCTTTCCAAACGTGTGAGGTTAAGAATCCCCCCGAGGTGCTTGCTAAAATGCAGATAGTTGCCCCTTATTGCCCCTCAGTGATACCTAACAGACCGTGTCTAAACACCTGGATATTTCTGATGTGGGTGAACCTTTTCTTGAGAGGCACAGAGGTAGCATTCCTCTGTTTTTGGGGGGCTGACACGAAATTCAAGTGAGTGAACCAGAAATTCGACTCGCTGTCATTGTATGTATCGCCTGATAGTTTTCATACAATAAATCCAGAAGATACAGGGATGGCTTCTGCATAGAGCACTTGGTTAATTTTAGTCTCACAGTTTGTGTACTGTAAATAGCTCTGGCACTGCTGAGGATGTGAGGTTTATTCACTCTCAGCAAATTACCTTGGAGAGATCATTTGCTCTGAAGTCCTGATCCTAGCTCGAGCATTCTCCCAAGTGGTTTAAATAGAGGCTGACCTGGCCCTGGGCTGCCATCGCCACCCTCAAAGTCTGAGAGCTTGTCAGAAACGCAGGTTCTTGGGGATATCTGCTTGGAGCCCCCTCCCAGCTTCTTGGCCAGGAGCTCGCTTTCTTTTTCTTGTCTTTCTCTAGTGGGTAACCGTTTGGATTTCCTCTTGGTTTCTGGCCAAGGGCTTTTCTTTTTTTATTTGAGTCAATAAACTGTTGCCTGCATTTAAAAAGGAAGAAAAAGAAATGGAGATTCTTGAGTCCCAGTCCATGTTTCAACTTGCCCTTTGGGTGGTTCATGTGCTTGCCAACTTTGGACATCACTGGGCTGGAGAATGCCTTATATGGAATCTGAGGATCAGCGTTTGTCGCCTTTTCTGGCTCCATTGGCGCTAAAAAGAGCTAAATCAAATGGCAGGTTTGCTACCACTTAGAGCTGGTCCGTTGAAAGATCTAGGAGATTGAAATAACTAAGTTGGGGAGCCATTTAACTTAAAAATTCTAGATTTTCAGATTTTTTGGCATTGAAGTGGTTTAAAAGACTGTAGAATCTGTATCCTATTAGTGGGATATTGCTTGTGTTTCACTGATTAGTGATGACTGAAGACAAAGTACTAGTGACTCACGAATACTGAACTGTACTGAACTCTCAGATGCCCTTAAAGCTAACAGATACTCTCTCAGAAATCAGCGTTGAAAATCTAAAACCTCCATTGCTTATTTTGATTCTAAGAAAAAGCCCTTTCAAAGGGGCTCTCAGAGTAGAGTATTTCTCTGATGTAGGAGTTCCTTTTATTAAAAAAAGAAAAACAAACCTTTGTTTTCCATCCACTTTCCTGTAGGCGTTTTGGAATAATGGGACTCTACAAAGGCCTGGAAGCCAAACTCCTGCAGACCGTGCTTACTGCCGCTCTTATGTTCCTCGTCTATGAGAAGCTGACGGCTGCTACCTTCACCATCATGGGGCTGAAGAGGGCTCGGAAGCACTGAGGGCCGCCCGCACCCGCAGGAAGGGGCGCAGCTGCGCTGTGGGTGAAGCCTTCCTTCCAAGCAAAGAGGAACAGCTCTCCCTTCACTCCGGCTCCCCCAGGCTGTTGTTACGCTCCTTGTCTGGAAGAGCAGCGAAGGGTAAACAGGGAGGGAGCCAGCTGGTCCTACTTCCCATGTAATTTTCACGATGGTTGATTGGGTCTGGAAAAGCTTGCCCATCTAAAGTTATTATTAAAATTATCATTTGTTCTCTGTTCCCGAACTCTCTTCCAGGACCCGGGATGAATTCGATAACATGTCCTCAGATGCATTTGTGTGTCTCAGTCTTGGTATCTTTCTCACTAAACGTAGTATTTGGCGGTACCATAGCATCACTTAATTTTTGTTGGGTTTGTTTTCTTTTGCCGTAGGAGAGTTAAGTGAACTATTTATTTTGTAGGGGAAATGAGTATTAATCCTAAATGACTTTCTTACAAACTATTTGTAAATATAACTTCTTTAGTGTTTGACATAATTTTTTTAAATTTTTATTTTTTTCTTCAAAATTAAAAATTGAGTCAATTCTATTATGAAAAAAAAGTTTGAGGTTTTTATGTCCATCCATAGAAACCCCAGTTTATCCAGTTTATTGTGCCCCAATAAATTGTCAGCACAAAAGATGTTCTTGAAAGTTGCTCTTTATTGAGGTATTACATCAGATGTGTAACCATATGGTAAAAACCACAAAAAGATGGGGAGGGAGGCCATGCCTGTAATCCCAGCTACTCAGGAGGTTCCAGCAGAAGGATGTCAAGTTCAAGGTTACCAGGGTATATGATGACCTTGTCTTAAAATTTAAAAAAAGCTGCAGTAGCTGAGGCAGGAAGATGGCAAGTTGGAGGCTAGCCTGGACAACTTAAGAAGGCCCTGTCTAAAAGTTTAAAAAAAAAATCATTAAAAAAGTAATAAAAAGGGCTGAGGACCTAGCTTTAACATGCACATTGAATTTACATTTTTAAAATTTTTAATTGTCCTCTATGCTAGTGACTGCTGTAGTAGATAATGCAGTATACCATACCACACCTCTAAAAGTGAGCCAAGAATCACCGAGGTGCTTGTGAGAATGGTAAATACTCAGTACCACAAAAGGGGCTGGGGATGGGTAGACACCTGTGTGATATTCCCTCTATATATATAAGCTCTGGGTTCTGGGTGGAGGCTGCATATTTTGAGAAACATCCGATTGAGGTTATTTCTATTTGGGAACGTTCCTTGGATCTACTGTCAAAGTGTGGTCCATTGGCCAGTGGCATCGACAGCAGTGATAGCTTGTGGGGCTGCAGCTCAGCCTTCTCGCCATGTTCTGCTGGTTAACAAAGATCCCCAGGTGGTTTGTGTTCGTAGCAATGTTCAGGAGACCTTGAGGCCCCCGGCCTGCCGATGATGGGATTGGTTTCAGTAGCAGAAACCAAGATGAAACCTTCTTTCCTGGCAACACTAGGCTCATGTGTGAAGACAGCCTCTGCAAAGTCCACAGTCCTGTGTCTCTGCTGGCTTTCCCTGAGAGCACGGAGCTAGGCGTGGATTTAGATGTCTCCAGCTGCTCAAGAAGCAAATGCTCTTGACATTTGTTTCAGGTTTTTTTGGGTTTTTTTGTTTTGTTTTTTTTTGAGACAGTGCCTCCCTCTGTAGTCCAGGCTGGTTCTAAACTCACTATGTATATAGCTGAGACTGGTCTCAAACTCACAGCAATCCTCCTGCCTCATCCTCCAGAGTGCTAGGATTACAGGCGTGCGGGCACCACACCTGGCTGTCTTGACATTAATGGAGTAATTCTGGATTTGTATGACTCTGCTTTTGTTCCTTTCACATAATGGCAGTCTTTCATTTATAAGCCTGAGATTCAGTCAGTCAGAGGGAGTAACGATGACGTGTTTATGGGCTCCAGCATTTAGTTTAATTGTGAGAAGGGACATTTCCTTCTTCTTTTTCCTCCTTACTCCCTGTGGTAATTTCAAGATGTGTGTTTATTAAACTAGCAATAATTGTTCCAGAAAGCAAAAATTAGGAGGAGTGGGACTGAACACTCATTTCCTTTTTAAGCCAGACAAGTTAAAGCAGAATTGGCCCCATTACTACTTTCTTTTTATTTTACTTTAAGGTTTGTGTATGTCTGTGGCAGGTCTTAAGTGGGAAGCACAAAACTATTATGCGGATTCCTGTATAGGAGGAGAATGATTATAATGGTTTCAGTGGACTTTTGTTACTGTTTTTCTGTGGGGGGGAGTAGAAAGTAAATTTATTGAGAGAAGTATAAAGGAAAAAGTGAGGTAGAAAGTAGAAACTCCCCTGCAAACAGGAGGAGGGGCAAGGGTGTCATTTATTTGGGAGTTACAGTCATCTTTTATAATTTTTCTATGGATCATGCATATTAATTTTTCTGTACAGAGTTGGCCTTTACTGATTGGTGCATATTAGCATAAAAATAGTTCATTGGTGTTATTGTTTTAATTAGGCTGTTCATTTTGACACTTGAATTTTGATTTTAGGATATCAGGGGTTGATGGGCTAGAATAACTTCCAACCCAAATTATATATAGCTATATTAGGTACTTATGATGTGAATGTGTATTTGATGCCTCTTTTTTCTGACTTTATGAGGGAAGCAGTTTAATACTGAGGCCAGGTAATAACTCACCTAGCTTTGTAACCTTCGATTACTAATAATAAATTGAGAAAACAAAAAGCTAAAGCCCATATTAATGCAAATTGGAATTTTTTAATTCTTTGTACAGTTTCCTTAGAGTATGAGAATTAGAAAACCTTAGGGATTACATCTGAGTCACTGCAAGAGGAAATTTAATTTTTGGAAATATTTAATCTGTTTTGAAGTCGACACTAGTTTTTCTACCTTTGCCTATTTTACAATTAACTTTGAAATGCAGAGTTATAATTTAGCATAAGAACATAAGCAGTGGGAATTAGAAATCTTGGGTTTTATTCCCAGGTCTAACTGACTCACAAATTATGTCATCTTGTGCTTCAGCTCTTTGATAAATGGGAGTAATAACACTGCCCGCTTCAGAGGACTTGTGAGAGCTGCTGATGCCAGCTGGATCCCTTTATGATCGCAGGGTAGGGAAAACCTGAACGCAGCGTGTGGCAGTGCCTAGATTTAGGTAGCAATTTCCCTTTGTGGATCTTCTGCACGTTCTCATTTTATAATCCCACGCCTCCGTGCAATAGGTAGGGACAAATTACATTATCCCCATTTAATTACAGAGAAATTAAGCCAGTACTATCAAGCAACTTGCCTAGCTGGAGCCAGAGGAGAGTGGCATTTCCTGGGGCTTGGTGTCAGATTGAGAAGAGCACAGGCTCTGCAGGGAGGCAGACCTCAGTTCTCTCCGACCTTCCTCCTTGCCACAACTTAACTTTAGGAAGTTGTTTCCTCAGCTGTGGAGCAGAGATCGAGACAGACCTGGTGCCTGGGGCATCCGAGGATTAGATGAGGTCATACTCGTGGGTTGCTTAGCACCCTGCTGTCCTGAGAGGAGGGGAGGTGGGTGGCAGCAAGACAGGTCACTGCTGATTAGGTCTGGTGGCAGGCACTCTGCCTTTTGAGCTGCATCTGGGGTCACATTTTCATTTTGTCACGTACTAGCCTTATGGCCACAGACAGATCACCCTTTCTGAGCCTCTGCTCCACTGTCAAATAGAAATTTTGACTTCTCAGTGCTGTTCCAAGGACTTAATAAGGGTGTGTGTGTGTGTGTGTGTGTGTGTGTGTGTGTGTGTGTTGGCATGACTCAGTATTTGGCATAGATATGGGCTAAAGATGCTGTTTGAACTAAGAAAATGAACTCTTATTTCTGTTTTACTTTGGGGCAGCTTTTCTTTTTTAAAATTATGACTATTTCTTTTCTGGGAGCCTTTGGTTTATTTTCTCAGAAGGGAAGTCAGAAAGCTTGTGCCAGCAGCACAAGTGCATAAACTGGAGAGATTAGCATGGCACCCTGTTTCTTGTCTTTTTTTGGAGGGAGCCTGGATAGAAGAATAAGTGTAAAGTACTTGACATAATTAAGAAGTGAAAAGCTAAAAGAGAGAAAGAGACCAAATCTAGTGATGTTGTTTTGTTCAGCATTCAAACTAAGTTCCCCCAAAACTTATCAGTTAATCAGTAAAATATGAATCAGGTAACTAGCAGCAAGTTACTGGTTGAGCTGGTTACTCTTGCTCCTTTGGACAGCTAGACAGTAGTGACTGTGGAGCCAAGGGCCACACGCCTAAGGAGAGCCCCCACTGGTGGGAGAGTTGCTTCCCTGGCAGTGCTGGGTGTCAGCAGCATATCAGTACGTAGGAGGCCCCATTGCAGGGTACTGATGTGTGCAGTACTTGTGGCTGAAGGAGCCTGGAGCTTGTCGTTACTACGTACACGCAAGGGCCTGCGCTACTACTGGTCTCTTGTCAGTCATATTTTTGGGTGGGAGAAGAAAGAAAATTACCATTTAAAGACAATGAAAAGGAAATGAGATAGGGAAGTCAGAGGAGGGACATGGTTTCTAGCCCAGCACTGAGTGCAGAGGTGCTCAGAAGCTGTGTGGCAAATCCATGGACATGTGTCAACTCTGGAGTCCAGGCTGACATTCAAGGGAAAAGAGCACTCACTTGGGAACTTTCATAGTGCGTGAGAATGGGAATGCACTTTCCATGCCTGCATGTAGCTCAGTGGCTAAAGCACTTGCCTAGCAGGTGCAAGGCCACAGGTTCGATTCTCCAGCACCGCATATACCATGTGTAATGGTACACACCTATAATTCCGGCACTTGAGAGGCTGAGGCGCGAGAATTGCTGTGTGCTTGAGGTTACTGGGCTACAGTAGTTCAGGACCAGCCTGGACTACAGAGTGATACCCGGTCTCAAAAACAAAACAAATAAATTTTCCACGTATATGTATCAATAAAATGGGGGGGAAAACCCAAAAACAACCAAAAAACCCAGGAGCTTCCACACACTGAATACCAGGCATAATTGATCTACATACTTCAGATGTTCCTTAATAGAAAATCTTCTAAGCCAGTATATATTTTCCTTTTATGTCCTAGAGAGGGAAATGTAATTTTTTTGTTGTTTTTTGTGATTGGGTCTAATTTTTAGTCCATGCTGGTCCTGAACTCAACTGTGCAGCACAGGCTGTCCTGGAACTCACAGCAGTCCTCCTGCCTCAGCCTCCTGAGTGCTGGGATGACAGGCGTGCACCACCATGCCAGGCCTGTGTAGTACTGAGGAATCTATCCCATGTACTTGTGCTTGCCAGGCAGGTGCTTTAACCACGGTGCTATTCCTCCAGCCCCGAGGCTGTATAATCCTGCAGTGAATGATGATGCCAGACTCTTGTACATATGGCCTCTGTATCCAGTATTGGTTCCCTGAATCTGCAGATTCCTGTTCAGTGCCCTGTGTGTGCCTTCCTTTCTGGCAGGAATTTCTTACTATTCCTTCTGTTGAATTCCTCCTTGGATCACGACTAACTGTGCCTGGAGGCCTTTGTGGAACTTGCACCTAGACCCCCAGCAGAGGCTGATTTTAGTGCTCGGAGTGTTTGGCTTGTGTGTGTGTCATGAGTCTAGAGCTGCCGGCATTTGAACCGCAGCACTGTGTCTGTGCCGTCCCAAGAGACTCACATTTCTCAGGGCAGGAAACGGTTGGTCCTTCATCACATCTCTTTCGTAGTAGGTACCCAGTTGTTGGGTATTTCTGGCTAAATACAGTGCTGACTTTTCTGCACTTGAATGTATCTGTTGGCTAATGACGAGTTTACATGTTTTTAGAATTCCTATACTCTGATATTTTCTTGATTGAGTATTCACCTTTTCAGATTTCTTTTCCTTAGGTCAATTGGTTCAAAGTTTTTTAAAGGACACTTTGTTTTGCTAGTCAATTGTCTTCCCTTTTTTTTAATCTTTAACACGTATTAGTTTATACTTTAAAGGGAATTACTAAAATTACCCATTGCTGTTACGTAGTCCTATTCCAAGAATAATGTTTTGCTTGTATATTCCAGAATTATTTTTTATTCTCTGCCATATTCTAGTACTATGCCAGTTGCTGGGATATAATGAGGACAAATAGTCCTTAGTCTCTGCCCTTATCAAACTCATTGTTCAGCATGAAAGTCAGGTGGACAAAAATAATTTGGAATTCTCCCACCCATGAATTTTCTTGAAAATTGTAATATAACTGCTCAGGAGTTGCCTTCTGCCTAGTGGGGTGACCATACTTAACTCTGTTTTGGACTCTTAGTTAGGATGACAAAGGGTGACACATCTGTATGAGTGAGTAGTGGACCTTTTTTTTATTTTCCTTAGGTACGGTTTTGTGTCATCATCCAGACTGGTCCTAAACTCACTATATAGCCCCGGCTGCTCTCGAACTCAATAGCAATCTGCCTCAGCCTCTTGAGTGCTGAGATTGCCAGCATGTGGCACCATGCCTGGCTCCTCTGGTGCTGGGGAATTGAGCCCAGGACTTGGCCCTTGCTAGGCAAACACTGTAGCAGCTGTACTATTCCTTCAGCCCTGGACTTTCTCAACAGAGGAATTAAGTGGCATTTGCAAATTAGAAAGAGGATGTTGATTTATTATTTTTACACTAGTTTGAACCTAGACCTCAGTGATGAACAAATGCTGAAATGCAGGAGACGAGGAGCCTCAGGCCACTGAGCACCTGCAGCTGGCAAGGAGAGTGGTTGGGCCCTTTGCCCTCAAGGGCATATTACATTTAAGTTTGGGTCTAGTGAAAGACAATACAAGGTGCTTGTACTCTGGATTTTAATTTTTTTATATTTCCCATCTTTAAGTCAAATTCTAAGTGCGTCTTTATAAATTAGACAGTGTGAGTGTAGTTTTACTTCTATGAAGATCAGCCAGCAGGAACAGTTTAGGCTTATCACTAATTAGTGTTATTATCAAGGCTGGTCATCTGCTTTGCCATTGTATCTTGATAAATATGGCAATGTTCACTTGGAAAATAATTCAGAGCCTAAATAAAATAGTTTTTTCCCATATTTTTTATTGTAGTAAAATACATACAACATACCATCTGGATCATTTTAAGTACTGTTCGTTGGTATTTAAGACGTTCATAACGTTACATTCCCATCATCACCATCCCTCCCAGAATTCTTCATCTTATAAAATTGAAACTCTGTCCGTTGGGCAGGGACTCCTAATTCTCCATCTTCCCAATTCTAGACAGCCTCTGTTCTACTGTCTCTGATTTTGACTACGCACCTCACATAAGCAGCATCAGCATGTTTGTCTTTCTGTGACTGGGTATAATGCCCTCAGGCTCATCCGTAGTGTAGCACATGTCAGAATTTTCTTTGAAAAGCTGAATAGTGAGTGAATCTGTACGTACTACTTTGTGCCTGCTCACTTATGCATTGGTGGGAATTTGGTTTGCTTCCATTTTAGCTATTAGTAGTAAGATTTGACATGACTATACAGACATCTCTTTGAGACTGTTTTCAATTTTAACTCTTGGGTACATATCCAGAAGGAGAATTGCTAATATGCTTATTATTATTATTATTATTATTTTTAAGATACTGTTACCAGCCCAGGGGTACTCTATCGTTGAGCTATGCCTCCAGCACTTTAAAAAAAAAATTTAAGACAAGACGATTCAAAGTGGCCCAGGCTGGACCCAAACTGGTGAAACTCCTGTCTCAGCCTCACTAGGAATAAGGATTATTAGTGTGTGCCACTGTGCCCAGGTTATTTTTAATTTTTTGACGAACTGCCATCTTGTTTTTCTTAGTGGTTGTACCAGTTTCCATTTCTACCAGCAGTACACAAGGGTTCCAATTTCTTCTCATTCTTGGCCGTTCTTGTTATTTGTTTTGTTTTTGTTTTGATAGTAGACATCCTCATGGGTGTGAGGTGATATCCCCTTATGGTTTTGATTTGCATTTTCCCAGTATTTAGTGATGTTGAACTTTTTAAATATATGCTTATTGGCCACTCGTATATCTTTTGAGAAATGTCTGTTCAAGTCCTTTGAACATTTAGAATTGGGTTGTTTGGTTTTTTGTGTTGAGCTTGAGTTCTAGAAATTTTCTGCATCTGTATATTTTGAATATTACTTCCTTATTAGGTATATGATTTGCAAATATTTTCCCCATTCTGTGGATTGTCTTTTTATGTTTTTTATGTACAGAGTTTTAGAATTTTCATGAAGTCTAATTGTCTATTTTTTCCCACTATTTTTATTAATATACAAATGTAATTCATAGTATTTACAATGAATTTGGGTGAATTGTCTATTTTTATTGTGTGTGTGGTTTTGGTGTCATATCCAAAAGTCATTTTCAAATACAATGTTTTCAAATTTTTCCCTAGGTTTTTTTTTTTTTTTTGAGACTCAGTTTTATAGTTTAAGTCTTTGATCTGTTTTGAGTTAATTTTCTGTGTGTGGTGCTAGGTAAAGGTTCAGATTAGTTATATTTTCTTCTTTTGTTGTTTGTCTATTTTTTGGTTTTCATATTTTTGAGACAGGATCTCACTATGGCCTTGAACTCACTATGTAGCCCAGGCTGGCCTCTGACTTAAAATCCTCTTGCCTTACCTCCCAAGGGCTGGGATTATAGGTGCACCACCACACCTAGCTCTAATTTTATTCTTTTGCATGTGAATATCTAGTTTTCCTAGTACCGTGTGTTGAAACTAGTTGAGTTTCATGTGAATGCATTCCATTTGTTATTACATTCAAAATTACAAAAGTAGTATAGGTGAAAGAGAGTTTTAAGATGGAGAAAGTACTCTTAACTTGCAACTGGTTTCTAGATACAGCATTTATAGATTTAATATTTTTTGTATCATAAAATTTAATAGTTTTAAGGGCTGGGATCTTGCTATATTGTCCAGACTGTCCTCAAACTCCTGGGCTCAAGTAACCCTCCTGCCTCAGCTTTCTGAGTAGTTATGACGACAGGTGTTCCCCATGGCACTTGGATCTTAGTTACTTTTATGTTGTATAGATGAAAAAATGATGCGGATGGAGGAATAGCTCAGTGGTGCAAACACTTGCCTAGCAAGCTCAAGGCCCTGGGTTTGGTTCCCTAGCACCACATAAGCCAGGTATGGTGGCATGCGCCTGTAATCCCAGCACTAGGGAGGCTGAGGCAGGGGGATTGCTGTGTGTTTGAGGCCAGCCTGGGCTACAGAGTGAGTTCAGGACCAGTCAGGACTACAGAGTGGGGGTAAAAGGGGGGGAAAAAGAAAGAAAAGAAAAGGTGAGACATAAGTCTAGCTCAGGCTACACTGCAGAAAACCGAGGTCGTCAGGTTGCTCGGCGTTGCACCTGATGGTCCTTTAGTTGTCTGACACTCTTTGGAGGTGTTGGTATTTTCTAATTACTTGTTTTAAATATTTTATTTTAATTTTAGACGTTTTTCTCTTACAAAAATAGCACAGTCATTTTAAAAATTTTCAGAAAATACAGAAAAAAGAATGAAGAAAATGAGGAAATATACATATTTGTGTGTTCACATGCATATACATATATCCCTTCTGCCTAGAAATCACTGCTCATATTTCAGTACATCTGTTTCCAGACTTATTTAAATGTCTGCATATATGTTTGTAGATAATGGATTTTTAAATGAGATCAAACTCTTGTCTATTTCTGTAACTTTTTCATCTCAAATATAATGTCAATAAATATGTGATGATTTTAGTTGCTGCATAAAATCGCATTGTGCTTATGTTTTATTATCTAGTTGGATTTTCACTGACGGAATTCTGGGCTGTTCCCATTTTCCAGTATTTTTCTGTTATAAATGGTATGGCAATGAAGTCACTAAAATATGTATTTTTCTACTTTCCTGGTTAGTTAAGAAAGCTTCTAGTAGTGCATTTGCTGGGTGGAAGGGTTTACCTGGTATATTATGTTACTAAAATAAAACGTGGTCCTACCTTGTCTCCCCAGCCCCAGCCCTGGGAGAGCCAGGACCTGGCGCCTGTTGGGCGCTCAGGCTGCTGTAGGGCTCTGTCTGGCCCTTTCTGCCCGTGGCAAATCGCGCAACGTGGAATGTTCTTCCTCTGTTCACCAGCAGTGGCAGACTGCGGCAGAAACTGCAGGCTGAGTGTTCTGTGGGAGACGAGTGTGGTGCGCCAAGAGCCGGCCTGAATGCTCTCTGTGCTCTTGTCATTTAATTCTCATGATAATCCTCCAAAATGTACTTGCATGAGGCTTCCCAAAGGTGAGTGCTAGACACATCCACTTCCAAGAGTTAGGTTTCTGCCAGTAGGCGGCCCAGCCTGGGGAATAGTCCATTGTAAAGTCTAGTAATAAGAGCTCTCTGGTCCTGGCGCCCCCCAGGAGGCTTTGTGGCCCTGTGCTGGTAGTATTTTGGTTCATCTCCTGCGAGGTTCCCGGTTCCGCGCCCTCTCTGTGCTTCTCACGTTCCGGCTTTGGCTCCGTGGTGCACAGCCTGCCAGATCACATGCCTTTGTTAGGAGGCAATTTCTGGACAGCAAGGACTTCCTGTTCATCATTTCACTAATCACTGTGAACCCTGGTGTTACCTTGGGCAAGCTGCCTCAGTGGAAAGGGCTTTGTGATGGTGGTGGTTATGGAAATCAGGGGAGACTCTTACAGTTTGATGGACTTTTGAATGTATAAAAAAGCTCCCGCTTGATAGAAAATGGCTGCATTAATTCTGTCTTAATGTTGCAGTTGTAGATCTGAAGAAACCTTTAAACCACCAGAGGGCATTGCAGCCGGCCTCCTCTGTCTTCACTATAAGTCACAGCTGTCGGGTCTGCCTAGTGAAATTTGTCCTTTTAAACCAAAAAAAGAAGAATTTTCAGGCTCAATCAACAATCTGAAGAGGAACAGTGGATGTCGCTTGGAGCACTGCCTTGTAGCACAGTTTTTATCTATAAAAGCAAAGGATGGAGTAGGTAGTATTTTGGTGAGGTTATATTTTGTTCCTTTCTCCAAGCGTATGCCTCTTTCTAATTTATCATCTATAATTCATAGTATTTTTTTTGCTCAGAGAATAAATGTAGTTCTCAATGGAAATTGAAATCAGAGAGAAAACAGTTATACTTTTTACCCAGTAGCACCTAACTCTTTGTGGTCTTTATTGGCACTAATAAGAACTTGCGACACTGACTGGCTCACAGTTTGTTAACTCCCTCTCTTTTGTTCATCATCTGGTGGAGGGGTCAGTCAGTAGAAAAGTGATATAAAAACCAAGCAGGAGGGAGAATAGGGAAAAGTAATTTTGACGGCCCATGAGTTGAAAATCAGCTCAAATCTTTATAAACAAATGGCATTGATGTAAGCAGTTACATCTTTCTATATTATTTGAAGTAAATGTTGGAATTATTGAGGTTTCTAGGTTGTAGCTAACTAGAACTCTGATTCATCTGTACTCCAGGAGTATTTGTGATATTAGTTTATTTCAGATTTATTGAGTATATATTAATACATGCCAGGTACTTGCTATACACTGGTATTCAGACATGAATGATTTTCATATATTTCTTTGTAGTTTACAAAACGATCTGTCACCTACTGTTTTTTGTGGTACTTTTTTCTTTTTCTTTTCTTTTTTTTTTTTTTTTTTGAGGCAAAGTCTCACCCTATAGTCCAGGTTGGTCCTGAACTCACTATGTAGCCCAGACTGGCCTCCAGCTCACAGTAATCCTCCTGCCTCCTGAGTGCTCAGGATACAGGCTTGTACCATCACCCCCACCTAGTTTTTATGTGGCACTGCGGAATTGAACCCAGGTCCTTGGGCACGTGAGGCAAGTACTCTCTAATTACTGAGCTATGCTCCCAGCTGTTGGTCCGAATTTCTGACCTGTGAGATTGACTAGACAGACGGTATCTCCATTTAAGTGTGCAGACTTGGTTAAATGGTTAAGTGACTTGTTCACAGTTAAACAACTACTGGGTGACAAGAGTGTGGCCAGAATTCTTCTGACTGCAAGACCTACTTTCCCACAGCACTATTTGTCTTCCTAGAAAACAAAAGCCTGTTCTCTCAATGGAGGACTTAATGGGCATCCTGTGCCAGCAGACCCACAGATGGGTTGGTTGCAGCAGTGTGGTGGGGTTGATCATTTAGTTTAATGAGCAGTGTGACAAAAAAAGTTCAAGATTTTTATCAGTACTGGTTTTTTTCTCCAGAAATGAAAGGTAGGTTCAGTATATAGGCAAAGATCAATAAATACATTAATAAATAAATAATCCTGTTCAAGTATTTGGTTAATGTTTACTAGCATTCAACTCTTTGAAAGCTGTGAGGCCAAGTGCTGTTCCCTAAAGGCTGATTTATGTAGTAATGCTTGTGTGGGAAAGAGTGAGCCTACCGTGCAGCCAGCCTGATCCCAGGTGCCCGTGTCGCCGTCCCTCTGAGCTGCCCAAGATGCAGCCTTTTGCCTGTCTTATCTCGTACTGTCCAATTAAAACTCTTCCTTTTTTCTGCCTCTAAAACACATGAAATTTAAGTCTCTGGTGTGCTTTTGATAGTTTGAGGAACAAGGTAGCCCGGTATTGTAGTTTGGATCTGGAAAGCCCCCCAAAGTCTCGTGTATTTAGATTAGTGCTGCTAGGAGATGGGGGTCTGGTCAGGAGAGGTGAATTATGGGTGGGTGGTGGATTATAGTGTATAGTGGAAGGCAGGAATGTGGTGGATGATAGATTACAGCCCTGTGGTGGATAAGGGGCCCAAAGCTAGAAAGGCCGGAGCACTGAGGCTGTATCCAGGTTGGCCGGGTCGCTGGGACTCCACTGGGCTTCCTGTTTGCAATGCCCTGAGGAGCTACCTCTTCCCCTGCCTCTGGCATACGCTTCCGGTGTTGCCAGCTGCCCATGAATGGACTATGACCTTCTGAGACTGAGCTTAAATAAACTTTTCCTCCCCCAGGTTTGCATGTAGTTTCTCTGTCAAAGCAATAAAAAAATAACTTAAGATGCCTGCGTAGGGCTCTGTTGCGTTCCTCTGTGTTAAGTTGTATTTCTTTCCTTCCTTACCTCCTTCACTCACTTGTACTGGACCTTCAGTACTGTTGGCTGTGTCCCAGGCGGTACGCCGAGTGCTTTGTAAATACGCATCTAGGGGATATATGTTGAGGGAGACAGGGAATAATGTTGAATGTGGGTTTATCTAAACCAGCACACCTAGAGTACAAATTCAAATGATAGCATGTATCTTGACAGTAAGTGAGGTATGGCTTCCCTAATATTTAGTGCCTTAGTAGTTTCAGCATGATACTAGTCAGATTTTCATTGCTGTGACCAAACATCTGAGAAAGTCAGCACAGAGGAGGGAGAAAGGCTTATTTTGACTCACAGATTCAGCCCTGGCATTCAATATTAATAATAATTAATTTTCATATATTTCTAGCTTACAAAACAGTCTTGCATCTACTCTCTTATTTGGTTCCTATTTCTGACCTATGAGATTGATGAGACAGGTGGTCTGTCATCTGTAAGTGTGAGGACAAGTTGGAATGGTTAAGTGGTGCACGGGCTTCAGAGCTTTAGTTCATAGCCTGTCACAGAAGAAGGTAGTGGCAGAGGAAAGCTCTTCAGAAGCTGGCAGCCAGGGAGCAGAGAGAATGAGGAAGAGCCAGAGGGAGTAAAAGACAGAGAATAAAGGGTCAGGGACAAGATGTGCCCTTCAGAAATTCAGCTCCAGTGACCTGCCTTCCCTGTCTGGGCCCCACTTCCTAATCGCCTGTTCAGTGTGTACTCATTGGCAGTTCATAACTGTTGGATCGGTGATGAGTGCATAATTAATCTATTGATGAGGTTAGTACCTTCATGACCCGGTCGCCCTGCTAGACCCCACCTTGGAACATGGGCACATTGGGTAGTAATCCCTCAATCCATGAGGCTTTGGGGCACACTTTATATTTCAACTATTAAAAACCATATGGTACATGTATTCCTATCTGGTATGTGTCTAGGCTGAGATCAGAGGTTACTGCTATGTGCTGGCGGGGTCTCATGTTGTGTGGTTTTTGTTCTGGTCACCCCGTCCCTCATTGCAGGTTTCATTTTTGTGTCCTCACTGACAAGCAGTGAGTCTCCTCAATGGTGATTAATAAGTGTAGTTGTCTTCCATGAAAGATACTCTGCTAATCAAGAAGCCAGTAAATTTATTTATTCACTTTTTGTGGTGCTGGAGAAGGAGCTCAGAATAAATGGAACCACATCCCCAGCCCATTTCTATTTTTGATTTTGGGAGAGGGTCTTGCCGAGTTGCTAAGTTGCCCAGGCCGGGCTTCAACTTGCAATCCTGCCTCTGCCTCCGAGAGTCCTGGGATCCCGGGCCTGACCATCAGGCCCAGCTTCCAAAATCATTTTGAGCCTTTGCCACGTGCTAGCTGTTTTGCTAAGCAGTGGAGGGATGTATGGTGAACGAGGCACGCAGGAGCCTGCCCTCGTGGCACTGGCGGTAGACTGGAGGGAGACAGTAAGCGTGTGAAGCAGTGAGGCGGTTTTGCGTAGACAGAAGTGCTGTGAAGAGCGTGAAGTAAAGCAGGAAACAGTAATGGACACACTTTGACTGACATTTTACCAGCATCCATGTGTGAGGTTAGAAGAGGGGTAGGAGAACCTCACAACATGTGTGTCGGCTTATATAAGAAAGGAAAAAGAAGGGCAAAGGAAGGCACCAGCATGTGCGGAGATGTGTTTTTCCATTCATCTGCTAATGGGCATTTGAGATGCTAGCACCTTTGCCTCTTGTCAGTCATGCTGCTATGCACGTGTGTGTGTGTGCAAGTTTTTGTGTGGTGTCATGTCATTGGGACACAGTATCCGACATCCACAGCTTGGAGGAGAGGTTTAGTGTTTCTGGTGGCTGAGTCTGTTCATGGGAGGCCAACAGTGGCAGAAGGACCTAATCGGAGAGAAGCTCTCCACCGCCATGGCAACGAGCAGTACACCTCCAGGGTTGGGGGAGGACCCCAGGCAAGAGTACATCCTTCCAGGCCACGCCTCCAGTGATCTAGTTAACTGTAATGATGCAGTCACCTTCCAGACACGAGACTTTGGGAGGACATTCCAGGTCCAAATCATAACATGAATATAAGTTTTCATTTCTCTTGGGTATATACCTAGGAGGAGAATTAGTAGGTCTTGTCGTTTGTGTTTATTGTTTGAGGAACTGCCAGGTGGTTTTCTGAAGCAGCTGATACATTGAATATTCCCACCAGTGGTGTTTGAGGATACCAGTTTTTTATATGCTCACTGACACTTCCTTTCTGTGGGGATTCAAACCATTTATAGCTCCTTGTGAGATTCCTCTTGAAAGGCAGGGACCTTCTTTTGTTCTGCAGTTCTGGTGGAAGACTGCCATGAATTTCAGAGCCCAGAGGAAGAGGACTCTGGGCTGCTCCAGGAGGATAAAAGACTGATTTCCATAAATTTAACATAATTAAATCAGAAGGTCTGTAAACAAGAGCTTATAACTTGGAAGCTATATCCATAAGAAAGACCTCACACAGATCACTTGTAAGATTCCTCAAAAAATACTCCCCTAAGCATGGACCCTCATTTCTTAACTGGGTATAAAATGCCTGTAGGAAATAATAAAGTTGTTCCATTCCGTACAAGAGAGGATCCCACAGGTCCACCTAAGTAGATTTTTAATTGCATATGCAGATCCAGTCTTGTGCTTACGGATCAGCCTCATGTGTGCTGGCTGCGATATCTGTCTAACATCTTGGTTATCCTAGCATGCATGTAATTGTATTTTATAGTGATTTTAGTTTGCATTTCCTTGATGACTGATAATATGCTTTTTATTTTGTTGTGTATCTCCTTTGGAGCAATGTCCATTCAAATCCTTTGTCCGCTTTTTAACTGTGCTTTTTATTACTGAGTTGTAAACATTCTTTTAAAAGTCTAGATACAGACCCCTTACCAGAGATGGAAGTTCAAGTATTTTATCCCATTCTGTAGGTTATCTTTTTGTTTTCATGGTAGTGTCTTACGTAGCACAAAAGTTTCAATTTTGATATAGTCCAGTTCCCCTGTACTTCTTTTATTAACGGTATTTTGGGTGTCACATGTAAGAATCCATTGCCAAGTCGGAGGTCATGAAATGTTACTCTAGTTCTCTCTAGAGTGCCAGTCCATTCCATCTGCTATAGCCAAGTACCTTAAGGTGGGTGGCATATTTCTTGTGTTTCTGAAACTGGAAGCCCCCCATCAAAAGTACCAGCGAATTTGGTATCTGATGAGGGCCCATTTCCTGGTGCAGAGATGACAACTTCTCACTGTATACTCACGTGGTTGAAAGGGAGTGGTAGCTCTCTTGGGGCCTCTTTTAGGAGAGCACAAATCACATTATTGAAGGCTGCACCCTTATGACCTAATAACTTCCCAAAGGTCCAACCTCCTAATTATCAAATTGGTGATTAGGTTCTAATGTATAATTTTAGGATGATATAAGCATTCAGACCATAACAAAAACTTTTATAGTTTTATATTTTATATTCAGGACTTTGATACTTTTTTGGGTGCCTGATACATTTATTGTTTTTTGTTCAGTTGTTTGAAGGGCTTATAGGGAGGAACTCTTTGTTTTGATTTTTGGTCCTGGAAATTGAATCCAGGGCCTTGCATATGCTAAGCACAGGCTTTACTTCTGAGTGAATCCCCACCCTTGGTTTTTATGTGTAATACGAGATAAAGTTCCAACTTTACTTTTTGGATGTGGATGTCCAGTTGTCTCAACAGCATTTGTTGAAGACTCTTCTTCTCTGCATTGAATGATATTGTCACCTTTGTTGAAAATCGCTTGACCATAGGTCCGTGAGTTCTGTATTCTCTGTACTAGTATTGAAGTGGTTTTATTCTGCTTTGTTCTTAAGTTTAGAAATTGGAATATTTAAGTCCTAATTTATCCCTTTTCAGAATTGTTTTGATTATTTTAGGTCCCTTGCAGTTCCATTTAAATTTTAGAATCGGTTTGTTAATTTTTACAAAGAATCTTGACAATATTCTGATAGAAATTGCATTCTTCACTGGTAGATCAATTTAGTGAGTGTTGCCACTGCTGACATTGTCTTCCAAGTTGTGAACAGGATATATATATATATATATATATATATTTTTTTTTTTTTTTTTTTTTTTTTTTGAGGCAGGGTCTCACTCTGTAGTCCAGGCTGGTCCTGAACTCACTGTGGAGCCCAGACTGGCCTTGGACTTGGACTCATGGCAGTCCTCCTGCCTCAGCCTCCTGAGTGAAGATATTTTTGTATTTATTTAAATCTTTATTTTTTTTCAACAGTGCTTTGTAGTGTTTAGAATATAAGTTTTATACTTTTTTTTCAAATATCTTAAGTATTGATGCTGTTACCTTTTTTTTTTTTGAGACAGAGTCTCACTGTATATCCCGGGCTGCTCCTGGACTGTACCACCATGCTTGGCTTTATGTGGTGCTGGGAAATGAAGCTCAGATACTTAGCACTTGCTGGGCAAGCAATTTGACCACTGAGTTATTCCTCCAGCGCAACTTTTGTTTTCCTTGTCTAATTGCTTTGGCCAGAGTGGGAAGTACAGTGCTGGTTAGAAGTGATGGCAGTAGGTACCTTGTGCCTGATATCAGGAGAAAGCACGCACTCTTCACCGTTGAGTGTGATATCAGCTGAAGGGTTTCTAGATTCCCTCCCTGGTTTCTTTGCCTGCAACTCTCAGTCAGCTAGGACTGAGCACCTACTCTGTGCTTGGCATTAGTAGCCTTTCTTAGAAATATATAATAGTCCACTGATAACACCGTTTTCTAACTTACAGCAGTGCTGCGTTGTGTGCTAAAATGTTTTGACTTACTGCTTTGTTTTGTCTTCATGATTTTGTTAATTTTTTTCTCAAGTGCTAGACATCCCTGGCCACAATTAAACATCATAGACTACATATAATTTAACGGTTGCTTTAGAACTTGGGCATCATTGTGATGTGTTTTCTCTGCTGGGACTGATACTATGGTGGTACCTCTGTGAGGTGATTGGATAGTTTGTTCCTTTAAAGAATGATTCCCAACTGCTGTGTTTCGTATTTTTGTATCTGCATTTTTGCAAATACATGTTGTCCTATCCCTAGTTGTTAATTAATACTTTTTTTGTCTTTCACATGTCTGGCCCTGAGAACATTCTCTTCTAATTGGCAACTTCTAATGTGTTGAAGACCAGGCGGCCAGAGAAATGGCGTTTTTAGAAGTTAGTGTGAAATGAGTAAGTAAATGGATGAGGACATTCTTCTTTAGATGAAACACACGAGCTGCGGCTTGGTGTACACACCTGTTATCCCAGCTATTGAGAAGGCTGAGGCAGGAGGATTTTAAATTTGAGGTCAGCCTGGGTAACTTAGTGAGACTGTCTCAAAATTTTAAAAATCGCAAATAATAGTGCTGAAATGTAGCTCTGTACAAAGGCCTTGGTTCAGTCCCTAGTTTACCACAAAAACTAGCTGACCAACCAAACCAACCAACCAACCAAACAGAAAAAAAGAAATGAAGCTGGGCGTGGCAGTGCACACCTGTAATCCCAGCACTTGGGAGGCTGAGGCAGGAGGATTGCCGTGAGTTCACAGCCACCCTGAGCTATAGGGCTCCATAGTGAGTTCAGAACCAGCCTGGACTACAGAGTGAGACCCTGTCTCAAGACAAGAAAAAAGAAACAGAAAGGAAAACAGAAAAGAAAAGACCTGGGGTGTAACTCAGTGGTAGAGTACTTTGCTAATATGCATCTCGTCCTGAATTCAGTCCCCAGGTTCCTGATACCTTGCTTGGTTACTTAAGTGCTTCTTATTTCCTGAGTTCCCAGCTCTATTCTAGATGAATTGCTGTCAGGAATGAGACATCACTATATCAGAATTAAAATCAATTTTTTTCTTTCATTTTCTTTCTTTTTTTTTGAGACAGGGTGTTGCTCTGTAACACAAGCTGTTTTTGAACTCACTTGAACTCATGGCAGTCCTCCTCCCTCAGCTCCTGAGTCCTAGGATTACAGCCAGGCACCACCACACCTGGTTTACGTGGTGCTGGGGACTGTAACCGCTCAGCTTGCAAGGCAAGCATTTAACCACTGAGCTGTTCCTGCAGCCCTCTCCCTACTTTTCTTACTCCTTCAATGCATAAATGTTTATGCCAGCATTGTTTATGATAGCCAAAAATTTATTTAAACAACCTAGTGTGTAATAAATGACAGTTGTCATGTTAATTAGCACAGTTGAGCACTGTGTAGCCATTAGAGTCTCTAAACTGTAGCTGTAAACACCACCACAGTGAACCACACATGACTGAGTGGAGGAAGCCAGGCACGGAATTTAATGTACAATTTCATTTTCATAAGTTTCAACAACAGCATAAGAAGTCAAACCGTGGTTACCTAGGGGAGGAGGCAGGCGATAAGACATAGCTATCATAAAACAGAGTAAAGATGAACATAGGTGTAACAAGCACATGCTGAAACAAATGAAAGCTGGTTCGAAATATTTCCTAGGATAAGAAAGGTTGTGAAGCAATGGTCAAATGGATAAATCATCAGTAAGACACAGAAGTCCAAACGAGTGGCTCACGTTAGCAGATTCATGTGCATAATAGGAAGGTGGTCAGGATCCCTGGAAGAAATTGACAACAGGCACGTCAAGATTTTTAACATACCTTTTTCTAATCATTAGGCCTAAAGGAATATTTGATCAGTGTCTCAGAATTATTTACCTTGTGACACTAAAACACACACACACACACACACACACACACACACACACACACACACACACATATTCATTCTATTCTCTGTCGCAGAACTGTTAAAATCAGTGGACTCTCTAGAGTGTCTTTTGTACACTAACAGAATACCTGGGAGCCACCTTAGTGGCTCAGGCCTGTAATCCCAGCACTCTGAATCTGAGGCAGAAGAATCACAAGTTCAAGCCCTGCCTAGCGACTTAATGACTCGGAGAGACCATGTCTCAAATCAAAAATAATAAAGAACTGGGGATGTTGCTCAGTGTGGACCCCCTGGGCTCTATCCCCAGTACCAAAAAATACAGAAAAGGAAAGAATGGGGTTGGGCAGTCCTGAAATAAGATAAAGATAGACGCCAACCCTACAAGACCCAGGCAACTTGCAGGTTGGAGAGGAAGGGTTGAATTCCCCTCCAAAGGCCAATGATGTGATCAGTCTTGTCTACATAATGAAGCCCATAAGAAACCCCAAAGGCCTGGAGAGCTTCTGGAAGGCTGAGCAGAAGGAGGCGCCTGGAGGTTGGTGTACGTATGGAGGCCACAAAAGCCTCTTGTCCCATCCTACGTGCCTTGCCCTGTGCATTTCTTCCATCTGTATCTTTGGTAATAACCATTTTAATGCATGAGTTTCTGCTATAGTTTGTTCTCCAGTATGCCCCAAAGGCCCACGCGATCAAAGCTGAGTCCCCCGCTGGGTGCTCTCTAGAGGTGGTGGAGTCTTGAGGAGGTGGCACCTAGTGGGAGATAGAAGGGGATTATGGAGCAAAGGTCTTTCCCTCTCTCCCTTTTCTTTCCTGGCTGTGAAGCCCTGTGCTGTCACCACTCTCCACCCAGTTTTGCTGCCTTGCCCCAGACCTAAGTTAACATAGCTGATTGATTGTGGACTGAAATGTCTGAAACCGTGAGCCAAAATAAATTCTTTTTCTTTATAAATTGATTATCCCAGTTATTTGTTACAGTAGCCAACTAACAGGAAGCTGGCTACCAGACTATTACACTTGTTCTTTCCCTGACTTTAGTGAGCCACTCTAGCAAATTTATAAAACCCAAGGAGGGAGTTCACAGGAATCCAAGTTCATAATCACTTGGCCAGACACGTGGACAGAGCCGGTGCTTGTGACTGTACCTGAAGTGGAGGACAGTCTTAGGACTGAGCTTTCAGTCTGCAGGATTTGGTGCTACCTCCAGATAGATAGTGTCAGATGGAATTAAGTTAAGAGGGCACCCTGGGTCTGCAGGAGAATCTGCTAGAAAATTGGTTGTGAATAGGGAGGAGAAATCTCCACATAGGTTTTGGTGATCAGAGTCGAAGCGTTAAGTGCTGTATTGAGTGACAGCTGAGAGTAGAAGGCCCCTCCTTTTCTTCACTCTTCTATCTCTGCTAAGCTCCAAAGTTGGCAGTATATTTTCAAACACCCTTAGAACATTTACAATAATTCACCAACAGCTAATGAGCCAAAATCTGTGACCCTGAGGTTTCTATATTCTAGTCCCAATTCTGCCAGCGGGAGCCTAGAGACGTGTCACTTTTCCAGCAGTAGCCCTTCCAGGGTTCAAAGACAGTTTCCCCTTGCCCAGTGGGTCTCCTCTGCCACAGACGGAACATTTCCATCTTCCTTCTACAGTTCCTCCTGGAACAAAGGTTTATCTTCTCTCACCTTCTGGGTATCTCTTTGGAATGTATTCAGTTGACTCTTTTCCTTATCTAGGACCCATCTTTCTTTTTATGGGAGATTAACATCTATATCACGTTAGACATATCATCTTATTATTTAATCTTTGTAATTATCCAATGAGGCAGGTGGCGATTCTTTTCTTATGAAGATTCACCTCATTGTTGCACAAATCGAAGGCTGGAAGGTGACCACTCCACCTGGGTTGGAGGCGTGCTGTTTACGAGGATAGAAAACATTGGTGATCTGGTGGGGCAGCTGACAGATAGCTCCCTGTGGGCGTCCAGTAGATTCTCAAATGTCCCAAACCGGCTTCCCTCCCGTTCCCATCCCTCCGAATGGCGCACCGTCCACTCGACGGATCGCGTTAACCCCAAGCCTTGGAATCCCCGTTCTTCCTCACCACGCCACCAGCCAGTCCTTCCAGGGCCCGTGCAAATCTTGCCTCTTCTCAAGTCTTCTGTGTCTCCCACCAAAGCCCCAACTTGCATTGCTCCTGTTTTGAGTGAAAGAGTGGCTTCTAAAGCTGTCTCCTCCCTGCTGTGGTCCCCCCACATTTTCTTCCCCACACTGGGACCAGAATTATTCTTTTTCTGTAAGTTACATCCTGTTTCCTTCTGTGCTCATCCCTACAGTCCAATAGTGAGGATTAAACCCAGGATCTTATGCGGGGTCCCAAGGCCATGATCTGACCCCTGGCTACTGGCGCCTCCTTTCAGCCCTGCGCAAGGCACACGTCACACACACCTGGGTTGGCCATGTTCACCACCGAAAGCAAGTTCCTGGCTCAGGCCTTTGCGTTTGTCCTTCCTTCTGTCATAAGCCACTCGGTACGGTGCGGGTGTCATCTCTTCAGAGGCCGTCCCTGGGCACCCTTTCTGAAATAACACCAGCTCTCTATTCCCTTAGCAGCCTTCGTATCTCTGCTTGCTGTTTATTATATATTTAATTTGCTTATCTGGTCATGCCTATTTCTGGTAGTTTTAGGTTCTTCAGAGTAACATTTTGTTTATTGATAGTTTGCCACTTGTCCCTAGTGCCTAGTGCAGTTTCTGTCACACAGAAGACAATAAAGATACCCAGAGTGAGTGACTGATACTTGGATGTTCAAACCCTTCCGTGGGCTGGAGATGGGGCTTCACGGGGAGCACTTGCCTGACTGTGAGACCCTGGGTTTGACCCCCAGTACTAAAAACAGAAAATCAACTTTCAGGGGCTGCCTGTTGCCTGGATTTCTCACATTGATCTGATAGACATTTGGGACTGCATAATTCTTGATTGTGCAATGTAGAGTGTGTAGTGATACCTCTAGCATCTATTCATTCCAGACCAATAGTTTCCCTCCTCCCCTAGATAATCAAAAATATGTCATGGCCTGACGGTACAGACTCGTAATCCCAGCACTCTGGGAGGCTGAGGCAGGAGGATCACAGGTTCAAGGCAACTTAGTGACTTAAATTTCCTTAGGCTTGGGTCTGAAGTGGCTGGTCACCGCTTCAAGGGGCTTGACTGACAGCCAGGAAGATAAGCCCTGAGCCCCTTGGTCACCAAGTCCCTCCCTCTTGCTTAGCATTGCGTCTGTTGTCCCCCACTTCCCAGCCCACCGAGCTGAGTCGTGTCTCCCCTCCGTGCATTTGTGTGCTCAGTCGCTTGCTAATAGCCATTTCCTCTTCCCTCATTAGTAACAGAGTCTTGTATTGTTGAATCGTGACCATGTTCGCAGGTACCTAACACATCTCACAGCCTTCGTTACAGATGGTGGTGTCTTCCCTTCCTCCTCTTCTTTACTGGGAAAGAAAAAAAACCTGTTCGTGAACTGTATTCTGGCTGTGTAGCTTCTAACAATAGAAATACTGCTTCTTTCACCCGTGTTCCCCCTTGAAATGGTCACTAGCAGCTGTTCAGTATATAATCTTCAAATCCCCTTCTTGTTTATTTTCTACATAGTAATTCTGATGTTTCTGATTCTTTGTTTCCTAAATAATGTCCATCTAAGCCAGCCTGGTGATGTAGGTCTGCAATCCCAGCACTCTGGGAGGGTGAGTCAAGAGAATTGCAAGTTCAGGTCCAGCCTGGGCAATGTAGTGACTTAGTGAGATCCTGTCTCAAAATTTAAAATAAGGTAAGTGGGCTGGGGATCTAGTTAAGGGTGAAGGCCCCGAATTCCATTCCTTATACTTCCCTCTAACAAAAAAAGTTCATCTAGTCTTTTTTTTTTTTTTTAACAGGATCTTGTTCTATAGCCTAGGCTGGTCCTGACTTCATTGTGTACCCTAGGCTAGCCTCAGACTCACAGCAGTCTTCCTGCCTCAGCCTCCCAAGTGCTAGAATTATAGCCGTATGCCACCACACCTGGCTTATATGGTGCTGGGGAATCAAATTCAGGGCCTTGCACTTGCTGGCAAGCATTCTAATCACTGTGTTATTCCTCCAACCCTTAAGACACTTTTTAAAAATCCCTTGCTCAGAAAAGAACATCCTAAAATTCTAGGTTAAAGATGCATTGGAGTTCTGTACAGAACCTGAACCGCTCACACCAACCACCATGCGATTCGTTAGGGGTCCGAACAGAAGGAAGAACTGGAGAGGGCGGGTTTGTCTTCTCCGCCTGAGCCAAGATGCTCATCTTTGCCCGTGGCCATCAGTGCTGCTGGTTTGCTGGATTGCACATCTCAGAAGAGGAGATTTACTACAGGAATTGATTCATACGACACGAAGGACAGGGCTCTCATGGTCTCCACGGGTAGGCTGGAAAGCCAGGCCTAGTCCAGTCCGCAGGACCGGAAACCAGCAGCACCGATGGCCTAGGGCAGCAGATGAGCATCTAGGCTCAGGCGGAGAGGACTAACTTGCCCGCTTCCAGTTCTGTTTGGACCCCTAACGGATTGCACGGTGGTTGGTGTGGCGTTCTACAGCTTGCCAGTTCACCATGCTGACTCCTGTTTCTCCTGGAAACAGCAGTTATTTTAGAAGACACCAACAGTACAAAATTACTTACTTTTATGTACTTAAATCCAGTATACCTACAAATCTTACACTGTTATTTCCTCACATGCGTGGATGAGGCTCCAGTGTATCTGCATTTCACTTTCTAAGCCGGGAGCTCTGATTACTGATCGAAAGTGGTCCTAGTTGTCAAGATAATCGAGGTGGGGCTGGGGGTGTAGCTCAGGGGTGCAGCATTGTCCAAGCCCTGGGTTCAGTCCCCAGCTCCACAAAAATAAAAATAAAATAAAATAAATTACACTTTCAGGTTTAAGTCAGTCTCCACAATGAATTGTGAGCTAATTTGGAAAAGAAATTGCATCAGTTGCCAGGAGTTTGATGTGCGGATTTCTATGCACGGCCAGGAGGCGTCATTGACCAGTTGCAGAGCAGAGTCATATCTCACGTTCTCCGTCCCTTCCCCCCAGCTCTGACCAAATGAGCTGAACCAGGAGAGGCAGAAAGAGGAGAATGGCTGAGATTCCTCTGTGAGATTCCTCTGCGAACGCCAGAGATGTGCTCCGGCCGTGACTCGTGTGGTTAATACAGAGCACAAAAGAAGGCCGGGCTTCCCAGGCCACTGCCCTCAGTGGCCACCCAGGCGCACTGCCTTTATCACAGTGAATTTTGTATCACACGATGAATTTTGATTGAGCCATTTGGAATACTGTCAGGCTTTAAGGGGAGGCAGGGCAGTGGAGAGGAGCAAGCTCACGTCTCCCCTCCCCTGCGTCTCCCCGTCTCATGCCAAGTCCTTGAACAAACTCTTGTCCCTGTAGCCTGAACTTCTAGTCCATAGTTCTTCCTCTCAGGCAAGTTGTCCAAATTACTTCCAACTGTGACACGGGGTGAACGTGTATTCCCTCATTATCCATCTTTCCTCACTGAAGAAAATTGAGAGCAATTAAGTCAATCAGTGAAGAAAACAAAACAAAACAAAAAAAACACCCAAGCCGGGCCTGGTGGCACAGGCTTATAATTAACAGCACTTGGGAGGCTGAGGCAGGAAGACTGCCATGAGTTTGAGGCTGGCTTTCAGCTACATATGAGTTCAAGGTCAGGCTGGACAACATAACAAGACCCAGTCTCAGAGAACAGAACAAAAATATTACCCAGCGTTCCTCCACCCCGCAGGTATTGTCAGGATCAGAGTACCTGTACTGAAGTGTATGTGCACGAGGCTATGATTGAGAGGCACACAGTTTAATCCACGTAGTAGGCTACTTTCGTCCTATTTTTAATCCCTCTATTTTGAACAGGCTTTTGTAAACGTGTGTGTGTCTTTGTGTGTGTGCTGAGAATTGAACCCAGGCCCTTCACACTGAGCTACATCCTCAGCTTTTTTGCTTTTTATTTTTTGACAGGATCTCCGTAAGTTGCTAAATTGTGCAGGCTCTTCTTGAACTTGCAATCCTCCTGCTTCAGACTCCCAGAGTGCTGGGATTAGGAGTGTGCACCACCACGCCCGGCTGTAAACATACTTCCCACGGCCTATTCCTTTGCCAGCGTAGCCCAGTGGATGCTGGGATCTTCATAGCTCACAAATGAGGAACTGTTGGGAGGAAGAAGGGAACGTTGGAGAGAAAATGCCAAGTCTCTGTCTAGTCTCCCTTCACAAAGAAAGCTCAAAGTCATCTTAGACGTTCTAGTGGTTAGTATTGTATGTAGACTGGCCCCTGGGCCCCGATCTCAGCTCTACCACTTACTGGCTGTATGACCACAGGCGAGCTCTTTTGGTCTGATTTTTCCATTTACAAAGTCGAGATCATGATAGTTCCTTCCTCACAGGGTTGGGGACATTTTAATGAGTTAAGATACGTACATAGACCAGTGCCTGTCATTTTATACAGGCCAAGTGCCAGCAATTTTCCCTAGCTATGGGCATAGGTCCTATAGTGAGATTGAATGAACTCTTAATATTTTTTATCTTCTATGCTTCTATTAGAAGGTTTTATGCCTTAAATAGAATCCCTTATTTTGTTAGGAACAAATATGTTGCTTCCATATGGCTACTAGAATTTAACTTAATGCTGTCAGGAAAGAGAACAAATTCAAGGAAGTAAAGAAATCTTCTGATTAACTTAGCATATCATTCCTTTTTTTCCCCCTCAAAGATGCCAAATGCCTGATTCCTCTTGATAAATACTTCATGCGGCTTTCCCAGGGCTCTGAGGCTCTGGCTTGTAGAAGCCTGTAACGTGACCCTTGGCGTGCGCTCTGTGATTAACTCCACAATCTTCTTCACCGAGTTGACAATCATTTCATCTGAGTTGGTCTCCTAAGGACTCAGACCAAAAAGTGAGTTGTGTTTTCAGTCAGTGGGTGGGCGAGAGGGCCTGGGCTCAAGTTCTAATTGCTTCCTTAATTCTTTCACTGATTGTGGCTTTTGGCAAATCCCGTCATATCTTGGAAGCTGGCTTTGCTCTTCTGGAGAGTGGGCGTCTTACGTAACGACCTCAAGGGATGCTAGAGAATTATGTTCAGCAATATGGGACTCGGGGAGAGCCTAGGATGTGTGAACCTCTGGGCTTGATCCCTAGCACTCCCCCCTCAAATTTCCAGTAATATGCAAGAAAGTATAGTGGAAATTAAAAGCTCTGGTACAGCTCTGAGTCCTTATTATTAGACAGCATCGCATTACCCTGTTGTTCTGAAGCCCTGCCTGGAGGGGTCTTGCTTCCTTTTCCCAGGTGCATCCTCTGCAGATGGGGCCTTCTGGAAGCATGGACAGGAGGCACATCGCACTGAACAGATAATTGCAGGTCAGGCCTTGCGCTTCCTGTGGGTTCTCATAATGGACCCAGCTTGTGTGTTTCCGTCAGAGGGAAGCAGAGCCGTTCTGTTCATTGTATCCTGTTCTGTTGTGTTGACACTGCAGAGTGTCACTTCATTAATTACAAATTCCAAGGGAAGCCATCTCCAATCAGCAGAGATCTTCGTCTCCTGTGACTGACTTGGCCTCTGCAGGGAGACGACTGGGTGGTGAGTTGCGCTCTCCGAGAGGCCAGCTTGTAGCTATAGAAACCACAGTCTTGTCCAGGCCCTCAGTGGCAAAGGCAGGGGCTGTGCTGACTCCATGGATGCCTCCCTCCTTCATCCCAACACCTGGGGTCACTGGTGGAAGCTGGCGATGCCTGCCTCCCTGCTGCCAACTGTGCTGTTTACCCTGTTGCAGCATTAGAAGGTGCCACGTGGAGAATGGCACGTTTTAATAACTTCACACCAAACTGATCACAGCATGTCGCACAGCATCCGCACATAAGAGCTTCGGGCCTGTCTGGTTAGTTGTTCAAAAAGCCCTTATTGAATGAAAAGCTTTTAGGTGAATGTGAATGCATTTGTAGCATCCACATTTGCAGAAAGTGTTTCAACTTCTGCTCCTTACTGGTGTGTCTTGTGCACGAACAGTCAAACACACTTTCTATTTTTTATTCATTTGTTTATCTTTTATAGTAAAGAGGAAGTCATTGTGCTGGTGATCTCTTCCTCTCTCTTGCTCAGTCTTTCTTGTGAACTCCAAGTATTTGCCAAAAGGCAGGAAGGAATTGGGGCAACCAAACTGGAACTTGACCTCAATGCCATTTCCTTAGCATTTACTAGGTTTTCTTTATATGTATGAGGCTTACGCCACAAATAAATGGGACATTGTCTTAGTCAACTTGGGCTGCGCTAACAATGTACCATAGTCCGGTGCTTATAGATACTACACATTTATTTATTCTAGCCCTGAAGGCTGGAAGTCTGAGATAAAGGTGCCAGCACATCCAGTATTAGCGAGGCCCACTTACAGGATGTAGACTGCCAGGATGCCAAATCCTTACACACTGGTGACCAGGCTCAGAGCCTTTCATGACCTCCTCTTATGACAGCATAAATTCAGTTTGCAAGGGTTCTACCCTCATGTCCTGCCTCCCAATACCATAGCGTCAGGATTAGGATTTCACTGTAAGAGTTTGGGGAGGACACAAACATTTTGGCAGTGGCCAACGTGGTCTCTGCCTGTGTGTTCTTGTTCCAGAAGGAAATACAGGCACAGAGCACATGACTGTGCAGGGATGCGGTGAGGGATATAGGAGCACCACGAAACACCACCCATGTTCTGCCTGCCAGGCACATGCTCCGTGCCATTTTCACCAGTTCTTCCCCTGCCAAGGATGTGTTTCCATAATTTTTCCACTTGGATAACTCCTTATCTGTGATGGTTAATCTTGACTTCCAACTTGATTGCATTGAGAGAGAGCAAGGCGATAAATACAGCATTATTCTGGGAACAACTGGGTATGTCTGTGGGGGTGTTTCCAGAGGCCACTGGTATGTGAGCCAGCGAAATGAGGCAGGAAGACTCACTCAGATTGTGGCTACATTGGCCAATACACCTGCAGCCTGGATGGAACAAAAGTGGAAGAAGGAGGATATCTGCCAGCCCTTGGAGGCTTGACTCTGCGTGAGTGGGTATGTAACTTGTAGCTTTTCCCATTGGCATCAGACTCCAACCTTCTCAGCCCCTGAGCCAGCTCATATCAGCCACTCTCCAGGGAGTTGCCAATCCTCCAGTTGAACTGGGGCTGTATCGTTGGTCTTGTTCTGAGCCTTCTAGCTTCTTGTACTGAGCAACTCCCAGATTGTTAAATTCTCTAGCATGTAGATGGCCACTGTGGGACAATCCAGCATCTAGTCCTGTGAGCCAATCTAATAATCCCCCTTTGTAATCACGCACACACATTCTGTTGTTCCCCTTCCTCTAAAGAACCATAACCACCTTTCAAAGACATGGATAGCTCAGGGGCCACCTTCTCTTGAAAGCCCCCTGGTCTAGTGTTCACTTCCAAATTTGTTTCCTCAAATTAAATTACCAGTTTACTTGTCTATTTTGTTCAATATTCTTTGATTATATAATATAAGTTTAGTGCTATGCTTAACACAAAGTTAAGTTGGCCTTTGAGGACTGATTTACCTGATCCATCCACACCACACTCACAGGCCTGTTACATATTTATCAAAAGGCCATTTTTGTCCTGTTTCCTGGGGCAGAGACACAAAGGGAACAGGAAAGGCAAGAGCTATACCTTCTCACGTGTCTGTCTAGGCTGAGTTTGCCGCACACTTGCATGCTTCTGTTCTGTGGCAGTCACGTGTGTGTCTTCCACCTACTGGGCAATCTTCTGGCTTCTTACATGGAGTCTTTGTAACGATGAAAAAAAGAGAAGGATTCTACCTCAGGGTTATCCCAGTGAGGTGGTGAATCTTGTCATCTTAGCTGGGCAGGGATCCCCAATTTTTTGGTCAAACACGAGGCTTGGTGTTTCTGTGAAGGTATTTTTTAGTAGACGTGGTAGACATTTCAAACAGTAGACTCTTAGCCAAGCAGCTTACTTTTTATGGTGGGGGTGGGCTTCATCCAATCAGTCCAAGACTGTAAAAGATTGATGTTCCCAGGGGAAGAAGGAATTCTGCCTCTAGTCTGCCTTGGGACTCGAGACAGCAACATCTACTCCTGCCAAAATTTCCGGGCCCTCCCTGTGGATTTCAGACTTGCCAGCCCCCGTAATCATGTGAGCCGATTCCTTAAAATAAATCTCTTACACACACACACACACACACACACACACACACACACACACACACACACAAAGTCGTGTACTGTATAGCACCATTTTTAATTAAAAATGTATAGCAATGATCGTATGGGATTATAATGGAGCAGAAACGCTTATCCCCCCACCCCTCTTTTTGCAGGACTAAGGATTGAACACAGGGCCTTCTTTCTGAGCTACACTCCAGCCCCTTTGTGTGAGAGCTGGAGGGCCCGATGGCTTCACAGCCGCAAGGTAGAACACCTGTCCAGGACTGCAGGGCAGCTGGGGATCTCGGTTGTTCAAAGAACAAAGGTGAAGACCGGAGACCGAAGATCAGTGTTGGTAAACAGGCTCATCAGGTAGAGACTGGGGCGAATCTGGCCTGAAGAGCTGCAGTGTGCAGTAAGCAAGTTGGCGTCCGCAGACAGTTGTGAAGGTGAGAGCTTTCCCTGAAGAAAAAGCTGTGCCGATCTTTAGTCTTCCTCCCTTTCGTACAGTTCGAGCTGCCAGTTGGGCCCCCACGTCCAGAGTGGGTGTGCCTCTCTCATTCGCCAGCCCACAAATCGCGCACACACCTGTAAGCTCTACTCTGGTTGTGGTCCCTCATTGCCTCAAGTTGACAGTCTCCTTACTGGTCACACGTGGGTTTTGCTGGCATGAGTGCAAGTGTGGAGTGAGTAAGCAAGCATGAAACAGAGGAGCAGCCCGGCCAGGGACGGTGCTAGTCACCTGGCGTGCCCAGCACCTGGCATGCCAGACAGACGGGTTCGAAGTGGATGTGGCTGGATTCATCTGGATCTCCCCTAGTATTTTTACTGTCCCGGTCCTGTGTTCATGTTCTATGTTTAGATACACAGATAGTTACCATTATGTTACAGTTGCCTACATTGTCCGGCATAGGAACCTGCTGTATAGGTTTGTAGCCCCGGAATGATAAGTAGACAATACGATATATGTGTGTAGTAGGTGGTAACATATAAGCACATAGGTGGAACCACACGTGTGTAGGCGGTACCACACGTGTGTGTAGTAGGTGGTACTGTATATGCATGTAGTGGGCAGTACCATATATGTGTGTGGTGGGTGACACCTTATATGTGTGTAGTAGGCAGTACTCTATATGTGTGTAGTAGATGGTACCATATATGTATATAGTAGATATAACCACATGTGTGTAATAGGCAGTACCGCATATATTTGTAATAGATAGAACCACATATATGTAGTAGGTGGTACCATATAATGTGTGTAGTAGGCAGTACTACATATGTGTATAGTGGGAGGTCCATATAGGCGTGTAGTAGACGGTACCATATATGCACTTTGTAGGTGGAACCATACATGTGTGTAGTAGGTGGTACTATATGTGCATGTAGGTGGGCAGTACCATATATGCATGTAGTAGGTGGTACCATATATGTATGTGTGTAGTAGGGGATACTGTCTAGATATTTATATTGCAATCAAAAGAATGCTCTGGAAATTTAGGACTTTTAGTTAAAGCCATCACATCTTACATTTACTCTAAAAAATAATCAGAACTGTAGCTTCATTCCAACATCAAGGAAACTAAGAGTCAGAGAGGCTGTTTCCTATCCAAGGCCAGCCAACAAATAATTATTTATAAATGGGGACCCTATCTTTTGATATACCCCACCTACTTTTTATTTGCTTGTTTTCTTTTTGAAACAGGGTCTCACTCTGCAGTCCAGGCTGGTCTTGAAGTCAGACATAGCCCAGCCTGGCTTTGAACACACAGCAATCCTGCCTTAACCTCCTGAGTGTTGGGAATACAGGTGGCCCCACCACGCCCCATTTATGTGTTGCTGGCGAATCGCACCATGGCCACACACTTGGTAGGTAAGCACTGTAAGTGCTGAGCTGTGCCCCCAGCCCTCCCCTCTGCTTTTTATGTCAAAAGAGTATCGGTAAAGTAGTGAAATATGGCCTGTCCTTACCCGTGCCTTGGCTTTCTGATGGCAGAGCACTCACTGTCTTTTCAGGGTCTGATCTACATATGAAAGTATCTTCTTGGTTTCAATGGAGAAAAAAGAATGTGTGCAAGAATTGGAGAACTAGGGGCTGGAGGAATGGCACAGTGGTTAAAGCGCTTGCCTAGCAGGTGCAACGCCCTGAGTTCGATTCCCCAGCACCACATAAACTGGGTGTGGTGGAGTATACCTGTAATCCCAGCCCTGGGGAGGCTGAGACAGGAGGATTTCCCTGAGTCCCAGGCCAGCCTGGGCTCCATAGTGAGTTCAGGACAAGCCTGGGCTACTGAGGGAGACCCTGTCTCAAAAAAAAAAAAAAAAAAAAAAAAAAAAAAAAAAAAAAAAAAAAAAAAAAAAAAAAAAAAAAAAAAAAAAAATTGAAGAACTAAACTCACAAACTTTATAAAATAAAAGAGATCATAAATTCTGTTTGCTGCCTGGTGATACCTGCTTATGGAAACCCTCAAACTCTTACAGGTGTTGAGTTTGTTTCCCCAGTGAGTTCTACGCGCTCTGCCTTTTTGCTCTTCTCACTAAATTGTGGAAGGTCACAGGGCGCCCAACCCAGGGTCCCTATGGCATTCAGCTTGGGCCTGCAGCACTGGCTGTATTTGGAGTAATTAGTGGCGCCCTGTGGACTTTGAGGAACACCAGGAAGACGTCTGCTGTGAGTCACTCTTGTTAATTTCTGAAATTCACCTGTTAGAAGATAGTTCATCTGTGCCAAATGTCTTCCTGCCCCAGATAGTTTTGAGCACGTGCAGTGAGCCCCACACCTTACACTAGGTGTTGGGATGGATGAGGCAGTCCAGAGCGTAGGAAGACATAAAAGCATAATGCTGCCTAGCCAGTTAAATTGTGGAGTTATAAGCCAGCGTAGGGCTGCGGGTAAGGAAGGTGAGGGGACGAAGGTCTCCTGGGGATGGTGATAAGACCTGCACTAAAACTTTTTTTTTTTTTAAGGGAGGGTCTTGCTCTGTAGTCTAGGCTGGTCCTGAACTCGTTATGTATCACAGGCTGGCCTTGAACACAGAAAATCCTCCTGCCTCAGCCTCCCCATTTCTGGGACTACAGCTGTGCACCATCATGCCTGGCTTGCGTGGTGCTGGGGAATCGAACTCAAGGTCTTAAACTCGCTAGGCAAGAACTCTTAATTGCTGAGATGTGCTCCAGCGCCTAGGATATATTTCTGAAAAACAAGAATTCTTTTTAGAAAAATAATTATACTATTTAATGCCCATAAATTGACAAGCATTCCTTAATATCGTTACATATATGTAGTCAATATTCAAATTTTTATCCATATTGCCTCCTATTTTTTAAAAGCTTACTTGACCAGAATCTCTAAGAGCCACACATTGCGGTAGGCTGGTACATGTAACTCACCCCTTTTTCTTCATTCTTTAGGAAACTGCTTCCTTTATTCTGTATATTAAAGCACATTATGCATTTTGCTGATTTTTGGTGATGATCCTAAATGGGGTCCCTTTGTCTCCTGCATCTTTATATAAGCTTATATTAGTTGAAACTAAGCACAGTGGTGTATACCTGTAATCCTAGCCCTCTAAGAGGCTGAGGCAGGAGGGTTTCCAGTTTGAGGCCAGCCTGGCCAACTTAGTGAAACCCTATTTCAACACACAAGCTTTAACAAGGGGCAGGGATACAGCTAAGTGGCAGAGCTCTTGCCTCACCTGTGTGCTTGAGGCCTGGGTTCCCAGCACTGCCGAAACGGAACAGAAACCGAAACAATTAGTAGGACCTAGGGGTCTGATTGCGTTCAGGTTTGATTTTGTTTGCTGTTCTGTTTCTCCGCGTGCAGGTGCGGTGCACCGTGTCCTCCTGCTAGGACTCCCCTCTGTTGTGCTTTTAGCAGCCATTGATGATAGTTACATGTATTAATCTGTTAAATTTTGGAAAATATATTTTTTTCTACCAGTGAGGCAGGGTCTCAGGACGTTGTCTGGGCTAGTGTGCAGTGGGATCAAGTTTCTCAAGGCTTTCCTTTATAAAAAAAAATTTATTGGGCAGATCAAACTGTACTTAAAAAAGTCATATCCAATGTGCTGTCCTGGAATCAGGCTAACTCCTGCCATGGGGTATGCTGTATGAATGGGCCGGCAGCTTGGGAGGTAGAGAATTTACCCAAACTCTCAGAACATAAAAAAGACAAGAGTTTGCTCAGATAAGAACACAGTGTCAGAGAGACAGTGGGCAGGAGTTCCAGAGGAGAAGCGGCACCCAGGCAGGATGAAGGGTCGGGGTTTTCCTACGGGAGGAGACGTCGGGAAAGGCCGGGAAGGCACCTGTTGGATTCTCTTTCTTCGTGACCTTTGAGGAGTTCCTGTGATGAGGGACCCTTTGCTTGCAGACTGAGAGCCACTCAGACTGGTTCAGCCGTTGCTTGTGGAGGGCCTTCTGCTGGTGTGGTGTGATTTGGTTGCTTGGGAACTGAGAGAGGAAGGCACTTAACACGTAGGTACGTAGAAGGATGAGGGAGTGAGAGGTATTGGCCTGTACAGAAAAACAAATGGCAATTGCCTACCCCTCGGAGGGACATCCGATCGATTGTCGGAGGAGATGGATGGGGCCTGTAGCCTTACCACCCCCCCCCCCATTACTTCAGTCGCTGCTGATGCCGTATTTTACAGCTGCCTGAACGGGCAGGCTGAGCCTCCAACCCTTCAGTCACCGCAATTCCCAGAAGCTTCACCTCTCAGAGTTGTTATTTATGTGGTGTGAACACCTCACGTCCATTCTCTCAACATTTTCCAAGACTGTATTTCTACTACGTGTATTTAGTAAGTTGTAAGAGCCTTCCCCTTTTTTCAGAGGGAGAAGGTGGGAGATGGCAGGGGTGGAACCCAAGGCCTCCGCCCTGCTGGGCACATGCCCCACCACGGAGCTGCACCCTCACTGCCTTCCTACCGGCTGCGTGAGGCCTGTGGGGCTGGCGTCAGAGTCGGGGAGAAAGAGGCAGGAAAGGAAAGAAATGGGGCAAAGATGCCACACCTTGCCTCAGTTGTCTCTGTGCCAGTGCTTCTGAGCAGATGTTTGGTTCCTCCTAGAGCGGAACACACAGCCCAGATTCCCTGTGGTGCTGAAAGGAATGAGACCCAGTCGTCTCCCTCGAGGCCTGGTGTCATCTCGAGGAATGCAGGACTGTGGTCACCATTGCACAAGCATATCCCAGGAGGACATCGGAGTGATCAATAAGTGAGCCTGGCAGGCTGAGGAAGGACCACCTGTCCACTAGGAATTTGTTCCCTTCCTTCAGGGATAGGAGAGCAAAAACAGAGAAACGAGTCACAATTACTGGCTGATGAAGGAGGATCACAAGTTTGAGCCCAGCCTGGGCTACTTAGTGATCTAGCAAGACCCTGTCTCAAAATAAAAATAAAAAAGAAATTGTGCTGGGAATGTCGCTCAGTGAGAAGGCCTGGAGTTCGAGCCTCAGTACTGAATACGAAGGGCGCCTGAGCTACGGGTGTGTTTAGCTGTGAGGCAGGGCCCTTCGCCTGTGCACGTAGTGATCGGGAGTTTAAAGGCTAACAGGTGGGCTCTGCCATCACCCTTGACATTCTGGTGGGGAAAGCAGGAAGCACAACCTCTGGAAAAGCACTCAGTGGCACGTTCACACAGTCCTCCAGGTAATGTGAGATTGCCACGGGAGGCCGCAAATGGGATGTCCCCGCTGCCACACCCATCTCCTGGTCTTTTTATTTTTAAGAGACTGTTCTGTTTTTACCTGTGCTGAGAATTGAGCCCAATGCTCCGTGTATACTAGGCAGGTGCCCCCTGCTGAGCTACGTGTGCAGCCTGCGTCTTGTTGATAAGTAATCTTGACTCCTGCAATCCAGGAGGATGACAGATCAAGGCAGGTACTTGTTTGGTCCAAACACGCCCAATGGGTCTCCTGAAATCCATTTTGCTGTGCTCCGAAAGTTAGACAGTGTTCTGGTCCACACTTGGCTTAGAGAGGGAATATAGGCGAGCATTTTATAAACCAAAACACCCAAGTAACTTTTCCAGCCTCTTCCCAATAAATTCCATCACCCTGGAGATCTGGATGACAGTGTACCTCTTTACCACCAACCCTGTGCAAAGGAAAATGTTGATATTCTACTGTAGATAGTAGTTTCCTACAAGTTGTGTGTGTATTTGTTTAGTGTGAACCGAGTCCTCAGTCCCCTCTTGGGGGGACACAGTTTTGTCTGCACCTGAAAACTTACACTTTTCATTCATTCATTCAGCACCAAGCAAATTTCGTTCTGACCCTGTGAAGGCCTCAGGATACAGAGAGGAACATCACATAGTCCCTGTCCCAAGTACCCAGAGGGGGAGTACCTACAGTAAGGGCTGAAAAGAAAAATTTCTAAAGCTCTTTATAAAATAATAGGACCTGTGATTTTTTTTTTTTTTTAATTACCACTTCCTTGTGTGGGCAAACTCCAGCCTCACCGTCACTTCTCTTACCAGTAAGGGCAGAATTCTTGACTTACCTCTGCCAGGACAAATGACTAGAGCCTAGTCCTTCTGAAGAGGATTAGTCTTCTCACTGGCACAATGGAGAAAGCAGAAGTTGAGATATGGAAGATCGATTTATAGTCACTCGTGCTGAACACCAGGGGAACCGTACAGTGGTTGGAATGAAAGTGTTAATGGCTGTCTCGGTCCATTTTGTGTTACTGTAACACCACCTAACGCTGGGTAATTTATAAAGACAAGGCGTCTATTTAGTTTGCCAGTCAGAGGCTCAGTAGCATGGTGTGAGTATCTGCCCGGCTCTGGTGACAGCCTCCTAGCAGATCATGGTAGTATGTGCAGAGGAAGCGAGGAGCAAGAGGGCCGGCTTGCGCTTTCCATGTCACTCGTCCTCCTAAGAAGTCACCCGGTTCTTTGAGATCTGCATTAACCCTTCCAAGGGTGGTGCTGTCCTGCCACCACATGCTGGAGACCAAGTTCCCAGCCCGTGAACGCTGGGGACACACTTCAGTCATTTCCGAACCCTAGCAATGTCTGTTAAACTGAGCAGTACAAGGCAAGGCAGTCTTAAATACCTGTGTTGTGGTCATCATTTTACCTCAGAACCTTCCATTAATTCTTTGAAGAGCTATCTGAGTGTTGTAATTTCCCTTATCACAGCTGCTGCACGAATTTCCCAGAGAGACATGAAAGAAAGACCTGCTTACCAGAGAGGCTGCGACCGGCTGAAGAACAGCTCAGACGAGCCCAGTTAGCTGAGCGAGTTTATTAAGGGTCATGTACAGAGCAGTGCCGGCCTGAGGACGCTTGGAAGTTGCCAACGCCCTGGGCTGGGCTCCTTAAGTAATGCAGCACTAATTAAAACTACAAAGCAAGGATCAAAAGCAGGAAGGGTTCTTGGAGAAAGCTGTGTGAGCTGCATTCCCACCCTGTCCTTATCAGCAAGCCCTGTCCAGCCAGAGCTGCAGGTGGCTTGGTGCTGTAGTCCGCACACAGCCTGAGTACGTGGGGGGACCCCCGGACGGCTAACCAGGAGCCCACCAGAGGACAGAATCGCTTTGGTGCAGTTTGGAGGACAGTTCTCACTACGGTAGTTACTTACTTCGTTTTCAGCTGTTGCACACTTATCCATCATGGATGGCAACAAGGAAAGTACCAGAGGGTCTGGAGGAGTAGCTCAGCAGTTAAAGCACTTGCCTACCCACCTCAAGGCCCTGGGTTTAATACCCCAGCAGTGGCACACGCCTGTAATCCCAGCACTTGGGAGGCTGAGGCAGGAGGATTGCAGTGAGTTCCGAGATCAGCCTGGGCTCTGTAGTGAGCTCAGGATTAGCCTGAACAACAGAGCTAGAAAAAAAGAAAGAAAGAGAGAAAGAAAGAAAGAGAAGAAGAAGAAAGTACTAGAGACTTGCTACAAGACAGAAAAGGAAAGTGGAGCTGTAGCGGCCTGGAGTGGGGTCCTGGAGCTGTCCACTGGCAGAAGAGTCATAGACCTGACTTTGAGTTCTGGCTCTGTGCCTTTTGTAAGTCTTAGGGCGAGCCTCTGGCCTTGTGGGTCCATACTGGTTGCCTCCCTATAGTACCTCAATTTTTACCTGAGGGTCTCCCGCGTCTAGGCATGCATTCTGGTTAGGACAACACCACATATGGCCCCAGGCATGATTCCTGGCTGCCATGGCCAGCAGCACACCCCTTCAGTAGACACATGCTTAGCCTCCTGATAGCCAAGGCCAACAGGAGGCAGAGACATATTCACTGGGTGTTTCTGGGACAGAAAAGCTACTATATATATTTTTTTCAGATGTAAGTAAGTTAGCGACCTTGAGATGAGATTCTCTTGGATCATCCAGATCCCCAATCCAATGACAAATGTCCTTACCCGAGCAGAAATCCATGGAAACATGAAGATGAGAGGTGAGAGGGATGCAGCCACAAGCCCAGGCACACCTGGAGCCTCCAGAAGCCGGAAGAGGTCAGATGGACTGTCCCCTAGAGCCATGCAGCACGGCTCTGACGGCACCTTGATTTTGACTTCTGGTCTCCAAAACTGTGGAGGATTAATTTAGGTTGTTGTAAGTAAGCAAGTTTATGGTTGTCACAGCAACCTTAGAAACTAATCAGAGTGCACATGGAAATGCTTTTCCTGTATGAATATTTAATAGCTGTCCGTGCCTTTGGCATTTCCTGCCCTTAAAGAGCAAGGCCAGCCTAGGCTTGAGCCCATTTTCTCATTTACATTCCAGCTTGGTCACTAGCTGTGTGCTGTTGTGTGGAGTAGAGACTGTGTGTTAATGGCTTTGTCCCCAGGGGGATGCTCTTGAGAGGATGTGGGACACAGTGGCTATCAGATCTCTGGGGAGTGGTGCCCTAAGGAGGACCTGATTTCCTCCTTTTTCTTTTGTTCCCTGGCCACGAAGTGGCTTGTCTTACCATATGGCCAAAAGCAAGTGTGCTAAGTATAGACTGATACCTTCAAAGCCATGAGGCACTACCAACTTTTTTCTTTTCCTAAACTGATCGTCTCAGGTATTTGTTGCAGTAATGGAAATCTGACGAATATTGTGTGACCGTAAGCCAACAGCTTCACCTCGATGAGCCTTAATTTCCTTGTCTGTAGAACTGTAAAATGAGAGTTCAATGAGGGACACATGTAGGTGCTCAGCATAGCTGGCGATGAGCGGAAGTATTAGTTATTGTGCCCCCCGGGTTTCCAGTGATTTCCTTTCCTCATCAAGTGCCGTGGCCTCACGGTAATGAGTCCCATTTTGTTCCTGCCGAGAGTTTGTTTTTTTCCTTTCATTACTGCTTGTGATTCACTCACCTCATTATGCTCTTAGGCCATTAGAGTGTCACTCAGACTATGTACAAACCAGTCCCAGTGGGGCCTCATGTGATAGCCAGGGCTAACAATCAGGAAAGTCAAAAGTCAGCCATTAGCAGGAGAGGCAACGCATCTGCTGTGACTAATAAGCAGATCAGTGCCCACGGCCTGGCTGATCCTCATCTAGATTTCCCTTTCAAATGTTCACTTCAAAAGCTATAAATAATTTAATTGATTTTCGAAATAACGGGACTTGTTTTTGACAGGCACTCGAGTATTTGGTATGTGGGGTGGATCAGCCGGGAGAAGGGAGGAGGACGAGTAAGGACCCTCTGGCTCCGTCACTTTCCAGATTCCAAACACAGCACTTGTTTAGAAGACAATCGTTGCATTGCAGAGTAGGGCTTCATGTGTCGCCCGCTGAGCTCAGTTTCTTAGGATTGGTCCTAGCTGGCAATTTCGGGAAGTATTTGACTGAATCTTAGACCTAAGCCTCTGGCTCTCCTTCCTTCTTCATTGCATTAGTAGATAAATGCGCAGCTAAAACACTTGTCTAGCAAGCTCGAGGTCCTGAGTTTGATTCCCCAGCACCACACAACGCTGGGAGTGGTAGTACATGCCTGTCATCCCAGCACTCAGGAAGTGGAGGCAGGAGAATTACAGTGAGTCTACGGCCAGCCTGAGCTCCACAGTGAGGTCAGTACCAGCCTGGGCTACAGAGCGAGACCCTGTCTCAAAAAAAAAGGTAGATAAATGGCCCTGATTCTCCTTTATCAAATTGACATTAAATTGCCTTCTTTTCCTTCCCTGTCACCATCTCTTCTTCAGAGGAGCAGGAATGGAGGGGGCTTCTGCTTCCTAAGCCATTGTCTTCACTGTGTTTGCAAAACCAACAATCAGGTGAGTTTTTAAGACCCAACTGTGAAGGGCTTTGAGGCAAGGCCACATTGGGCCACTTCGTGTTGCTGGTAACACAATACTGCAGACCGGGACAGTCCTAAAGAAAATTGATTCATTTTGGCTCACAGTCCAGGTCCAAGGTCCAGGGGCCACCTGTGGAGATGGCTTTGTGGCTGGCAGAGTCCCAAGATGGCACCAGGTTTCCATGGCAGAGAAGGACACTCATGTGTACGTCTGGTCTCTCTCTGTCCTTGGAGCCCGGCAGTATCCACCCCCAGAGCCCCACCCTTATGACCTGATCCTTACCCACAGATCCACCTCTGCCCCACAGTCTCTCTCTCCATAGCCGTGAGTTTTGGAGGGGACAAACTGTATTTGAACCAACAGCCCCCTCGTCCCGTCCTCATCAGGAGCCTCGGGTCAGAGTTCAGTCCCACCCCCTCCTGGATTGAGCAGCATTATAGAAGGAAGGGAGAAAGGGAAAGTGGGGAGGAGGAAAACGGAGAGGGGTCCCAGGAAAGGGACCGTGAGGAAAGGGTGCGAACACTGGGGAGGGGGAGTAAGGCCTCCAGCTGGTGCCAGGATGGGATCTCGGCTTGAGCTTTGTTGCTTATAGTCCTGTTAGAATAAAGAATGTATGCAGGATGAGAAAGGTCATCATCCTAAGAGAATGTAATTCTAAAAATAAAGAAGGATTATACTAGAGGGATCAAAAAATTTGAACGGTTCTCACTATTTTTGCTTTCTTCTTGGGCTAAGAATGACATCATAGGATGAGAGGTAGTCACTGCTTCTCAGAAGATCAGGGTTTCAGGCGAATATAAATATTTACTGATATGTTACTTTCTACCTCTTGGATGCTGCCTGTGCACTGCCTGCTGTTCTGAGAAGAGAGCAGGTAGCAGTGTCAGCGAGCTGGGTGGGAGGTGGTGCACAGAGGAAACCCAGTCGCAGTGGCTTTGCCAATATTGTCTGTTACTGGGGTCGGGACTTTCTGTCTTCTGACTATCCTTAACATGAGCTTCTGTCCACATGACCATAAGATGGCTGCTGGACCTCCAGCCATTGCATCCATGTACCAGGAAGAATGCTGGCTGAGATGATCCTTTGATCAAGCTCTTTATCTCATTTTTCACAACAGAGTCACATGACCACTGCCCAAACCCAAACTGAGTTGTTAAGGAGGAGAATAGGATGTGAACAGAATGTCCCAGAGGGATCCTTAACTTTGGCTCTACAGGCCTCCGGAGCCGTGTAGATTGGGAGTAACCATGGAAACATTGGCCCACCTGTGTTTCCCTACATCTTTCTGTAAACTCTCAGCCGTGCCTCTTCCACTGTTGCCTTCCTCCCTTCTCCTATTTTCTGAGAGTCTGGGCAGCCCAGGCACTTTCTGGGAGTCCCGTAGGCCTCCTCATTTTCAAAGTTGCTGTCTTTGATATTCTCACCTCATTGCCTATGACGACATATCCTCAGATCTACCACTAATTCCCCAAATTTCCCTTTACATATGTCATATAATGTCCAGTTTTTAATTTTTAAAAGTTCTTGTTAGCTCCTTTTTAAGTGCCTGATCATTTTCTAACAGTCTCTTCCTTGTGTTTATTCTGTATAGTTATTTATATTCCAGTGTCAATAATCTCAGTACCTGCTGACCTAGATTTGAATCCCAGCTCTGCTACGTATTGCCTTTGGGTGAGTATTTATTTGATCTTTCTGTACCTCATCGTCATCAACTTTTAAATGAAAAGGATAATGGTTTTTTTGTCTCATGGGTCCTTATGAGGATTAATGAGTCTGTATAAATACAGCCCTGGAACAATGCCTGTCACATAGTAAGGTAACTTTTTCAATTTTTTTTTCTGTGGTGTGGTTTAAACCCAGGATGTTTGCACATGCTGAACACATGGTCTACCACTGAGCTACATCTCCAGTCCTTATGTCATTATAGCATAATTTGCTTACACACATACTTACATTCTGTCAGTTATCTGCCTCACTCTCCTCAAAACACTACGAATCAGACCATATCTTCTGTCTTCTATTCAAAAAATTAGAAATGAATAACAAAAAAGATAAATATGTCTTTAAATCATGTGGGTGTTGTGGTTTGGATCCGGAATGTCCCCCAAAAGTCTCACATATTTGGGTGTTATGGATTACCTGTGGAGCCGTGTGCTGTGGCCTGTCTCAGCCACAGGAAAGCTAATTTACATGGTGACTTATAGTTACTGGAAGATCTCTATCTTAGGTCTGGAGGGTGGGTTGCAGGCATGTGGATTGGATTACAGGCTTGTGGTAGGGCTTAAACCTGGAGGGGGCGGAACACTGAGGCTGGACCCAGAAGGGCAGATCACTGGGACGGGACCTGGAAGGACATATGCTGCTTCCGCATTCCATTGGAAATGGGACTTGGCTTCCTGTTCACAGATGTGAGAAGTAGCCTCTACCTTTGCGTGTGTTTCCACCATTGCTGGCCACCATGCATTGACTGTGACCCTTTGAAACTGAGCTAAAATGAAACTTTCCCTCCCCAAACTTGTGAATGTCGGGTGCTGAGTCACAGCAACAAGAAAGTAACCAAGACAGTGCAACTTCAAAAATACTTCTCTCAATAACTCTTGGGTCAAAGAAGAAATCATACAAATATTTATTTAGAATTGGACGATGATGAATAGGCTTCATATCAAAACTTGTGCAATGCCATAAAAGCCATCCTCCAGGGAAAACGGATGGCCTTAAGTGCTCGCAGAAGAGAAGAAAGTCTACAAGTTAATGAGACAAACATCCTAATGAACTCAAAAAAGGGTTAGTCCTCTGGGAATCTGAGACAGGAGGACTGCAAGTTTGAGCCCAGCCTGGGCAATTTAGCAATTTAGCAAGACCCTGTCTCAAAAACTTAAAAAAAGATGCTGAGGATGTACCGCAAAGTGGTAGCCTTGGACTCAGTCCCAGTGCTAGAAAGAAAGAAGGGAAAAAGAGATAAAAGCAGCAGCTGCCTGAGCGCAGCGGAGGAGGCCTGCAGCCCCAGCGCTCTGAGAGGCTGAAGCAGGAGGACCACAAGTACAAGCCCAGACTGGGCAATGCAGTGACTCAGTGAGACCCTGTCTCAAAATTAAAAATAAATAAATAGATACGTAAATGAAGGGTTAGGGATGCAGCTCAGTGCAAAGACCTGGATTCAGTTTTCACTACCAAATAAATGCATGCATGCATGCATACATACATGCATACAGTAAACCATGGGCTGAGTGGAGAAGCCAGGGTTCTCCATGGAAGGCTGTTGGGTTGCATCAGGTGGCAGATGCCCTGGGCAGCATCTCTGTATCCCGGGCACCTGGAGTTCCCTTTCGGTAGCCAGCAGCTGCTGCCACTCATGGGCCCCCCCAGCCTCCCACTGGGAGTCTCTTGCACGAGTCCTTTTCACTAGAACCCCACTTAGTAGCCAACTATGTTGCCATCTCATTTTAAACACCACGCCTTTTCCCCATTTTCCCCGAGAGCGCCTCCCCCAGCAGCCCTCCTGGAAGGCTGTCTCTCATTCCCCCACACCTGGCAGGGTCTCTAGGGGCTGGGCCTGCACCTTCCTTCTCCTGCTCAAGACATTGCAGACTGAAGCCAGGTGCGGCAGGAGCCAAGTCCGTGTCTTGGAGACTCAGGCAAGGCCAGAGCTTTCCTGGGACGAAGCCCTAACGATGTTTCTTCTTCCCTCCTTAGTTGAAGGTGCTCTGCTGTGTGCTGTCCCCGTGGGTACCCCTCCCTGACTGCCTAGCCCACAAGTTAGTATCACGTGCCTGAAAGATCTGCCTTGGGAACCTCCCCCCCACTTCCCCCTGCCAATTTCAACCAGCTGACCCAATCCCCCTCCAGGTTAAACCCCAAGCATGTGCCCCTCTGCTCAGGGCCCACCTCCCAACAGCACACGGTTCCATAGGTATCCCACTACATCCAAATACGTAAGGCTTCTGGGGAACATTCCAGATCCAAGCCATGGGGGCCTTCTTGAGCCCGCCAGCCAATTGGGTGCTGTCTCCCTGCTGCTTCTCTAGCACCCACAGCAAACGGGGGTTGTGTCGTCTGGCATGTCCCTCCCGTCTCTGTTCACCTGAGGACAGTTGAGGTGTTGCTCGACACAGAGTAGCCAGTGGACCATGCTTCAGCGGCACACGGTGCTGGGAGAAAGGCAGGGTCTCGGGCCCAGCCAGAGCTAGGGATCCTTAATTTGCATGCAGCAAAATCCCACGTGATTTCATTTGCACATCAAAATTTTGGAGGCACAAGTGACTGTGGTGAGGAGACAAGAGACTAAAGGTCCGGCTGATCTTTGAATTGTCTAAGTTTTGGTAAGCTGGGGTGTGGGTGGGGACGAGGGTGGCCTACTGACATGACCTTCCCACATCCTGCAGCGCCTCAAGTCAACGTCCGCTTTGAGCCTCAGCTCAGGAGGCAAACGGCTACTCTGGAAATTGAAGGCTGACAATCTCCGGCGGATGGGGTGCCGCGGTGAACAAGGCAGACAGATGCCGGGGATGCCAGCAGGAGGGCCTGTCAGAGCATCAGTTCGGAGAAACGCTGAACACTCACCCCTTGGTCGGCGCGAAGGAGGAGCGGTGCATGGGAGGCGAGAGGAAGGGAGACAGCTCAGTCCGGGAGCAGGAAATTGCCCCGGGAAGATTGATCGGGGTGAGTGCAAAGCCATTTTGAGACAGAGAGGCCTGGGTGTTGGGTCTGTTGTGCGCGGTTGACTCACTCAGGCTGCCCCCGCCTTCCCGCCCCTGTACTCTCCAGCCTCCTCTTCCTGGGGTAGTCACAGCCACTTGCACTTAACTGAAAGACCCGTAAGTGCCTCATTTTCTGAGAGGCTCTGGAATCTTTTATTGATACAAAATAGACCTCTAGGGGAGTTGCCGGCTCTGCTGCGGGCTGCTGGAGGGTGGCTGGAGCGAAAGCCTGTTGAGTACCCAGGAGAGGGTGGCTGAGGGAGCGTCACCCAGGGCTGAGCCCCTGCCTCCGTGGGCCAGGCACTGCGGTGGAAATGTACAGAGTGATCAAAAGTAGTAATTTTGTAAAACAAGTTATAGTCAAAGACACATTGCCACTAGTCTCCTCAAAATAATCCGAAGACACTGCACCCGTCGTTGCTCCCACGCCGTCCTGGAAGTCCTCTTTCATGAGCGTCTTTATGAGACGTGATCAATAATGCATCACAGCTGTGGCCGTCCAAGGGAGGAACAGGCTCTTAAGAGCACGACGGCGTGTCCCACCTCCTTACTCCCCGTATCTGCCACCCACCGTGCGACTCAGCCTCTCCTCCAAAGTCAAAATGACCATGGACAGTAAATATTTTTAACGGATTCAGGACCCTGAGGCTCACAACAAGGCTTTCAGAACTGCTTTAGGAAGCAGGCATGATGACGGGATGAGTGTGTGGGAAGGGAGGGAGTGTTTTAATGGAGACTTATGGAATGTGTCTTTTATTGTAAGGATTGTTAAAAATGTAAACAGACACCGTATGTTTTGATCCTGCCTCATACGCCCATGACCCCACTTACTTCTTTCTCTAGCTGTTTCACCCTGGGTTACGTGACTCGGAGCATCCCATAGGTAACTAACGGCAGAGATGGTGCCAGAGTCGAGCCTGTCCTCCACCCCCACAAGGTACGCTGCAGTCCCACCGACCTCCAGCCCTTAGCACAGAACCTTGTTTGGAAACAGGGTCATTGCTGACACCAGTAGTTAAGATGAGGTCAGCCTGGAAGAGGTCGGGCTCTGGATCTAAGAGGACTGGTGTCCTGACAGGAGAGACACACAGGAGCGGATGGCCGTGTGACAGTGGAGGCAGAGATTGGCCGCAACTTCCCGGGCGTCTGTTCAGCCAAGAGTGAGGCTCCAGACAGGTGTGAGATGGGCGCCTATGTGCAGAGGGAGCCAGAGCGAACTGGGCACAGCCCGCGCCTGCCGCAGCTGGGAGGAACAATACCGGTGAGGCAGATTTGTTGGGACGTCTGCCCTATCTACTCGTTGTGGGCATGTTGTGGTAGAAATCCTGGTCCTGGACTCTGTTTCCCGGCATAGGCCATGATACTGAAGTCACCAGGCAGTGCTCAGGCTGTTCCTGGTCCCGCCGATGTATGTATATAGTGATGGTAGAAGAAGGCAGGCAGAGGGAATGAAGAATAAACAAACTATGTGGTAATGGAGGGCTCCTCTTACATGGCCAAGAGCTCATTTTCTGTTGCTATAACAAGATGCCCGAGGCTGGATATTTTAGAAACAAAGAGGCTTGTTTAGGCCACAGCTTTGGAAGCTAAGAGCTCAGGACGGCACCGCCCCATGGCCTCCTAACAGTGGGAGAATGTGCAGAAGAACTCAAATAATGAGACAAGAAGCCAGAGAGGGCCACACTTGTTCTTTTATCACAACCTACTGACCTCAGTCCCTTCTGAGAGTCATGCCCTCTCAGTGACCTCCCACTCGTCCCCACCTCTTAAAGTTCCAACAGCCTCTCGATAATGCCACCTTGGGACGCAAACCTTTAACACAGCGCTCCCTGTCAGGGAACATTCCAGATCTGAGCTGCAGCCATGGAGGTGCAGGGTGGGCAAGAGGAAATGTGGTCCTACCCGCAGCACAAGGTGCCCGCTTCCGGGAGATGGGCTCCGGGGCCTGCGGGGGCCTAGTGTGGTTCCAAGCCAGGTGGGTTGCTGTGCTGTCCCACGAAGGACTTTCCTCAGGGTGGCTGTGGGATCCTTTGTCCCTGTTGTCCATCACATTCTGCCCTGTTTTCCGGCTGCCTCCAAGATGCAGGGAGCCGGCCAGGTTCTTGTTGGCAGGGAGGGGTAAGAACAGGCTGGCCAGGGGCTAGCACGTCCCCGTGCTCCCGGTGATGCCCTGGCCTCACTCTGCCAGCCTTCCCCCTCCCCCCAGGCCACGCCTCACCTCTCCTTCCATCGCTGGGTGACAGCCAGCTCCCTCTCTGCTTCCCTTCACATCTCATTCGCGTGACACCCATGTGCTGACAGACGCATGGCGTTCCTCTGCCTTGAGGGATTTGGTTTTCTACCTCTGCCAGTATATGAAGCTGAGAAACGAAGCCACCTGTGGAAGAACACAAAACTTGGACGGGAGCAGACGTGGCAGGTGGGAGGCGAGCGCGGCTCTCCTGGAGTCCCTAGCACCTCCCACTGGGCACTGACTCAGTGAGCCGGGAAGTGGAGGCCCGGGTGTAGAAATAGGAATTGGCAAATTCTATTTATGCTTTAGACAGATACTCAGGAGCCCTCCTGCTCTCAATCTGCATAACAGGCTGAATGAGCCCACTCCTGGCATGAGGCGCAAGGTGCCTGTGAGTGTGTGCGTGTGGGTGCTCTGTGTGGTACATGGTATGCATTATGTGAGATAGTGCAGGATGTGGGAGATGTGCATGGGGGTGTGATGTCTGTCTGGTACATGTGGCACATATCTGTGCATGTCCCACACAGGTAGTGGGGGTAGATGTAGTGGAGGGAGAAGAGGGCGGGCAGTGGCATTGCATGTTGGTGGTGTGTAGGGGATGTGTAGGATATTAGGATGTATGGCACAGGAAGCGTTCCTGATGAGTAGTTCATGTGGGTCTGTGTTGTGGGGCACATGTGATATGTTCGCCTGTGTGGGGTTTGTGGGAGCATGTGTGAGGGGTGTGTACGTGTATGTGTGTTATATGTGAGGGGTAGGGGTAAAGGAGAACCTTCTATGGTACTCTATTTTTTGTTTTGTTTTGTCTTGAGACAGGATCTCACTCTATAGTCCAGGCTGGCCTTGGCTTCACGGCAATCCTCCTGCCTCAGCCTCTCGAGTGCTGGGATGACAGGCGTGTGCCCCCATGCTCGGCTTACATGGTGCTGGGGAATTGAACTCGGGTACTTGGTGCTTGACTTAGTGCTTGCTAGGCAAGTGCTTTAACAGCTAGCCATGCCTCTGGAGGCCCCTTGTTGGGAGTCTTAGAGAAGCAAAATGAACAGAAAGCATAAGAGAGGGGTATTTATTTGAAGGGCTTACAAATCCAAAGAGAGAGGGTCCAAAATGGTGTTCTGCATGTGAGAGAGCTGGAGGGTCCGGCAGCTGCTCGGAGCATTGGCAGTGGACAAGGCCAGGGCAAATCCGTGAGGGAAATCAGTGGCACGTAGACGGGAGCAAGTCGATATCTGGAGACGACTGCAAAAACCAGAGACAGTCTGTCTTCCTCTTTCCTTTGGATTTTGTTCAAGCTGCCATTGGGCCACCCACGTCTGGGGCGGGGTATTCTTCCCTCCCTTGCTGGCCCACAGCTCACACACACCTGTAAATTCAACCCTAGGCTTTTCCTAATCTCTTCAAGTTGGCATAATTCCAACAGTCACCACCCACCCCTTTCCAACTTGACATCCAGATACAGCTCCCTCAGCCATACTTAATTTCCAAATACAATAGCCAAGTTCCTAATTATGCCGAACATAGCACAGCTATACTGTGTACAAACAGAAACACAATAGACCCTTTCCCCTTGGGAAGATGCTTTTTCTCCTGACATTCGATTACTTAAACATTAGAATTGAACGTAACAAATCCCAATATTAAGGCAATTAATAATATACAGATACATGGACAAGCGTAATGACAAGCATGTGAAAGAAGTTCTAATTATAATCTTCGTTTCAGTAACTGGTCGCATGGTCACAGCTGGTATCTATAATTACTTTCTACTAGCCACTCCGCATTTCTTTGGCCTTCAGCAAGCAACTTAGCAGATATTGGTTCTTTTCCTGATGGAGAGACTTATACCTTCATCCTAAAGCTTCTAGGCCATTTGTCATCTTATCGGGATTGGGTCATGTTAACTTCCCACTACTGTTAATAATGGCATGGTTAAGGTACTTGTTCTGGACACTCCCAAAGTGGAGAGGGGGCTTCTTCTTGCCTGGCAGACCCACCCCCGCATTCCCATTTCCCTAAGCCTTTGAATACGCTTCTCAGCAGTAAACCAAGGAATATCAGGCATCTCCAGCTCACCCACAGTGGGCCATCTTTTGATCCATATTTCTGCCAACCAACCAAATAAACTATTAATGCCTTTTCTAACTTCATGAATTACAACAATAAACCCAGAATCTCTGCTCAATGGCCCATGTCAAGAAACCCAGCCTGACCCAGGTATATATTTCTTCCACCGTTGTCCCACTCTCTTTAAATCTATTCCCATACTTGTTCCCCAGACCTCTGCTTGTAAGAATTAGGAGACCCAAAGAGTCCGTCCTGTGGGGTGTATCATACTTCCTCATGAGTCATACTGTGGACCTCACATGCAGGGGCTTTCTGAGGCTTCAGTCTGGTTATAGGTCTAGAGCCCAAGGTGGGTGGAAAGGGCACGTCCCGATGAGCACCAGCATTGTCTTGACTGGTCACTGGCTCCAGAGGCAACACATGGTTAGTTTTCTCAGGTATAACTGGAGAAAAATACCACCACAGAGGTACAGGGGTGGGGATGTCTCTGCTGCTGAGGGTGGGAAAATTTCTTCTTCAAGCAAAATAATCCCTTGAGAATTTATGAGTTCTCACCCTCTGCTGCTCTCATACATCTCCATCCCAGTTGACGGAATCCCATTCTTTCCTAGTCAGCCCTTGATTTTAATTGCAGATACTCCTCAAGGCTGAGCATTGACCTAGCACTGTATTTCAGCTAATCTTATTAGGGTTTGAGCTTGATTTTCAAAAACTTTAGCTCTATAGCTGCAGCCTATGCCCTGTGGAGGATTCCCTTGAGTCCTGGGCAAGCTTGGGCTACACAGTGAGTTCAGGACCAGCCTGAACCTATAAAGTGAGACCTATCTCAGAAAAGAAAAAGAAAAAAATTAGCTGTGCATGATGACACACACCTATAATCCCAACACTCAAGAGGCTGTTGCAGGACGATTGCTGTGTGTTTGAGACCATTTTGGGCTACATAGTACATTCAGGACCTGTCTGGGCTATAGAGTGAGACCTTGTCTCAAAAAAAAAAAAAAAAAAAAAAACAGACTGTTGTATCTAGCATGTTACTATTGATATTTATAAAAGTGGAAAAAATGGAATCTAGTGGAGGGAAGCTAGATCATTAGGAGTTTGTCCTAGAAGAGGATATTGAGACTCTGGTCATTTCCTATCTTTCATTTTGCTTCCTGGCTGCCATGAGGTGAGCAGTTTTGCTCTGCCAGTGCTCTCTGCCGTGATATGCTGGCCAAAAAGCAATGTAGCCAATGGAACATGGACTGAAACCTTGAGCCAAAATAAACCTTTCCGTCTTATAAGTTGATTGTCTCAGGTATTTCATCACAGTGGTGGGAAGCAACTAATACAGATGTCTGTACTACAGATTCAGTCTACAGACTCAAAGGCAATCTCTATCAAAAGTCCAATGACTTTTTTAAAGGTATTGAGCAAAATCAATCCTGAAATTTGTATGAAATCTCAAGGGATCTTGAATAGCCAACCAAAATCTTTAAAGAGAACAAAGCTGGAGATCCCACACTTCTTGATTTCAAAACTTGCTACAAAGCTACAACAATATAAACAGTGTGGCACTGCTGTAAAGGCAGACATACAGACCAACAGACTAGAACAGAATGCCTAGAAAAAAGCACTTGCATGTGGGGCCTAATGTTTTTTGACGAGGAAGAGGTTAACGTATTCAGTGGAAAGAAGAGTCTTAAGAAAGAATGATGTTGGGAAAACTGAATCTCCTCATGCGAAAGAGTGAAATTGTTCCCTCACCTTTTCTGTCTGAGACAGGCAGCCTCAAGAGAGAGAAAGGCATCAGCTGACCAGGCAGAGTTGTGGCAGACAGCATGCAGTTTCTGTAAGACGTCACCTGTACATTGCTTTTTGGGTTACCCCTAGGCTACAAGTCATCCCTCACCCATTCTCCTTTAGGTAGCCCTTGTCTATGCTTCTGTAGGTAACCCCTCACCTGGACTCCTCAAAGTAATCCCAGTAAGTCATGGATTCACCAAATTGGACTTTGGTTCAGGCATTACTTTGACCTGTGTGCTGTGCCCAGTCCAAAGCGAATAGATCTTGCTGTCTACATTTTCCCAGGAAGTTATTTCTTGCAACATACGATATGCCATGTACAAAAATTAACTTAAAAATGGGCCATAGAACTAAATATAAAAGCTACAAGCGACTCTAGCACTCTGGGAAGGTGAGGCGAGAGGATTGCAAGTTTGATCCCAGTCTGGGTAATTTAGTGACTTAGTGGTATAGTTCGGATCTTGAGTGTCCCCCAAAAGCCTCACATATTTGGAACTGTGTATTATTGGGAGGTAGGGCCTGGTTGGAAGGGGCAGATGCTTGGGGTTTGACCTGGAAAGACTGTGTCAACTTGTTGGGACTAGGGGTGCCCAGGGCAGAGCTTGTAGGTGTGTGTTGTTGACTTGTGGGGGAGGAAGTAAGGCAGGGGCACCCACCTGGGAGGGGCACCCAGTTGGCAACTTGAATTAAGAAAAGGAAGGAAGAAGAAAACATTGTTACAGCTTCTTCCTGGGAAGGCTGTAGCCTAGGCAGTCTGCAGACCTCACTTGGCTCCTAGGACACTTGGCTTCTGTCTGCAATGAGGCAAGCAGCTCCCTCTGGCATGCACCTCCACGGTCGCCGGCTGCCCCATCAATGGACAGTGTGGAAAAGACCTTCTGAAACTGAGCTAAATAAATCTTTCCTTCCTTACGTTGTGGACACTGGGTATTTTATCACAGCAGTGATGAAGTAACTGAGACACTTAAAGTGACCCTGTCTCAAAATTTAAAAAAAGTTACAAAAGGGTGGATATGTAGCTCACTGTGAAGGCCCTCAAGCCCCAAGACCAGGGGGGAAAGGCGCTAAAACCTCAAAACTCTCAGAAGAAGACATTGGGAAAAGCTTCATGATGTTGGAAATATTAATGATCTCCTAGATATGACACCAAGAATCCAGGCAATAAAAAAGTAAATATGGGCTACATAAGAATTAAAATCTTTTTGTGCATCAAAAGAATGCTCAAACAGAATGAAAGGTTGCC